>OLMO02000252.1:11149698-11163642 GCA_900291935.2 Cassiopea xamachana
AGAGAGAGAGAGAGAGAGAGAGAGAGAGAGAGAGAGCAATAGCGAGATAGAGAACGAGAGAGCACAAGAGTGACAGTGAGAGCATGAGAGCGAAAAATAGAGCGAGACGGCGACCGAGAAAGAGTGCGAGAAAGAAGCAAGACAAATTGCGAGAGCGATGGTGCGAAGAAAGCAGACAAGCTTAAATGACTACCCCCCTACAAAGGAAAGGGTTGGGAGTGAGGGAGGAGTAATATTGAGATTGAAGATAAAGGCGGTAAAAACTATGCAGTAAGAGCACACTCCCTCACATGAAAAATCTGCCAAAATGACAGAGCGTTTAAAACAGAATCAACGATTGGACGGGATCCACATGTTGTTGTTTAATATGTAGGTAAACATTTTCTAAAAATGTCACTACCTGTATGATCTAAAATCAAAATACCATTACGTCAAATTTTTAACTTATCTATAAGTCTCTAGGCATCTTTGGACAGTCCTGCAATTCGTTCATTCAGATGTGCATCGATCTATCTATTAACAAGGGCCAGACTAACAATCTTATCACTACATTAACTAGCATTATAATTCGCACAACCTATTTACATATTCTGCATGCACAACAAACCGTGGACTATCCCGAACCTTCTATTGGGTTACCACTGCTATTTCAAGACAAAATTCCTGATTATCCTTGGTATTTTTCGTGAAATATTACTCGTTTTCTCCTGATTTTCCCTGATATTCTTATCATTTCTTTCCACAGATGCGGGGTTTGGGAGAGCTTTGACCTTATTTTTTGCAGTTCAAACCTTTGGCTCCATAAAATGCAGAACTGTACTTCAAAATAACTGCACAGAACAAAATGCTATAAAAAAGGAGAAAATTTGGCATCTGTCACACTCAACTGGATGTGTGACTGAGTATAGAGAAAAAAAACTTCTCTAAGATGAAACAATAGTAACTCTATAACTTCCCTGATTTTTCTTGATTTTCCAAATTATCTTTCTTTTTCCCCTGATTTTCCCTGATTGCAAATAAAATCCCCTGATTTCCATGATTTGGTGGCAACTCTGTTCTATCATACTAACAGTTTCTCTTCTTATTTTTAGCTCTTCGCGTTACAATTATGTACATTTTTTGTTTAATAGAATCATCTGTATTTTATCAAGCCATATGCAATTACCAAGCAGTAGAGATTTGTATTTGTATGTTTAATTCATGTATATGAAAATGAAGTTCAAAAAATTATTGCATTATTATTATTAATGAGATTTACTACTTAACATAATAAACTGTACCTGTTAAATTTCTATCGATGTTTCCATTGCACTTGCAAGGAGAGCAAAATCCACCATCCTTTAGCGGATCACCAAAATAGCCATCGGCACATCGTTCACACTGTAGTCCAGTATAACCTGGTTTACAGCGGCATGTCATTCCACCACTAGCGCTTAGGAAGCATGACGTGGCAAAATTGTTTGATGCTGAAGACTTCGGGCACTCACATGGCTTGCATTTGTCACCATAGAAACCAGGCTTGCATTTCTCGCATCGGTCTCCTGTAGAATAAAAAGACAGCTACAATTAAAACCTACCATCCTCGCCAACATTATTTGTGACGTAACAAGAGGTCATCTTTGAGACAAGCTCCGCAGCTCTTTTAGTGATTGTAACTAATGGTCGACTTCTCACTTCCCCTCCCCCCAAGAACAATGTGGAATTTTATGTAAAGCGTACAATTCAAAACTTGCATTGTCCGAACTACTACAAAGGTGGAAAGACTTTTCATATTTCAACATTGTACTGGGGGAGAGGTGGATCAGAAGGAAAACTTGTGGAACTTTGGTGTGGATTTCTCAAATCTTGTACAATAAAGTCCATCAACAATTAAAACCTATCAAAGCTTGTATAAGTGTAAAATCATTTAGGCCTCGTTTCCACCCTAAATGAGGAAGAGGTCCTTCTCATACGTAGTACCCATTCTGTTACAACCTGATAATTTGTTTTTAAAAACTTCATATATAATATCTCGTTAAATATTACAAGTGCAAATCTTGTTCTAAATACAATTTGCATCCAGCAACAACATGGAGGCGTGACTCGGACTGAAAGCAGAAAGAGCAATCAGGTGTGGTGGCAAGTTTCCAGAGACAGAGGTTTTTCTTATTAGCAAGAGTATTGTTTAAATATCTAATGGTGAAATTAAAGATGTTAGTAGGGATGCTGCTTTGAGCTTTAGACCACAAAGAATTAAGTCCCTTCAGGGATTTCCCTAGAAGGAATGATATGATGAAGCCTTGAGATGGCAACTTAGATTGGAGCCTTTTAATAAATAATAATAATAAATAATATTAATAATAAGAATAATAATAAGAATAATAATGCAATCTTTATACAGGGTATATCAGTCAGCTGCTATCAATTGAAGCCCTGTTTTTAAAAGCATATCAAAATAGAAATATCAGATCTTAAAGATGTGTTATTCTGGCATGTTTTCCTGTGGTTCATAATCGAGGATGGGATTTTCTGATGCCTTCCTCTAAACAAATATACTTTTGAAATGTCGCATGAATCAAACCGTAGTGCTTGAGTGTCCCACAATGCCTTGTCTGCTCCAAGGGCGCAAGTTTCCAGTCGAAAATGAATGGTTTTAAGGGTGAAAATTATTTTGAGGGCAGCTTGTCAGTGGAACAAACTATTCAACATAACCTATAAATTTCTCTCTTACAGGTCCCTGACTTATCCAAGAAACTATGTTTTGAGCAAATAAATGAAATCCCACCTATTTATTCTTCCAAGAACTCTTTGGCACCGGATAGTAGGGGAACCGACTGCAGAAATCTGAACATTTCACCATCCATTTACATTTAGTACACCCCTTCAACTAAGCAATTTTGAAGAAAATCCAACCCCCAATTTTACTAACCTAAAGATTCCAAAGTTTTAAATGGATAAGTAAAAACATTGGCTTTATGAACGCAAATTAACAAGATTAACAAGTACTCACTATTAACAAGTAAGGAAATCAAAACAAACCATATACCTTAAACTTATACAATGACAATAACTAGCTGCAACAATTTTGAAATGTCTAGGTCCCCAAATTGTCTATTCAGCACTGACCCCCATCTATTAAACCCCCCCCCACAATTAATGCGTATATAGCAAAAATGCTAACCCCTTTTATTATATCTCCTTCTCTTCGGTGCAAAAGTGTATGATTGATCACTCAACAGTGGAACCAAAGTAAAGAACCTTGTGTTTGTGTATATTGAAATTTACTTTCAAGGTCTTTCTTCTAACATCTAGGTGACTCTATGATAGCATAAATACAGGCTCAATAAATCTAAATCAAATAAACATTATAGAATAATAAATACCCATTGTGTTTCCGGTGCATCCAGAACATACACCCGTTTCAGGGTCACAATCCTTTGCCTTTCCATTGCAATTACATTGGACACAAGTACCATCAGCAGATCTCGTGTAGCCCTTGGCGCATTTTTCGCAGGAGGTTCCAGTGTACTCTTTTGGGCACTGGCATTGCTCAATTCCATAAGCCCTATCAGCGCCAGTTTCACTTGATGTTGACATAAAGACAGGTGATATGCTACTTTCGTGTTTCTCTGCAGTTGTGTGGCTTGCACGGATATGAATGGCCTTTGGCTTTGCAATCGCTTCAAGAAATTGTGTCCTCGATACGGTTGATCCATCAATATTAATCCAAACATTCTGGAAAACGCCAAAAATGCAAATCACTTCAAAGCCAGTCACATTTTCCATTACATAAAGTAACTCCTATTTAAATCCCTTTTCTACTGTAAGACCGACTCATAAACAACTTTGCCTATAGCCAAAGGGAAAATACTGGTATCTTTAATTTTTATAATCTTAACAATTTAAATGCCAAGTGAAATCAGTTCTAGCCAAGCCCCTATGAAAAACACTGTATTTGCGAAGGGAGATCGCGCATATCAACATGGTGAATAGCCAAGCGGCCCAGCCGTTCCATTAGCTTAACTGAAGTTCAACATGGCTGTGTACGGCCAGAAACTGGATGTGTGACCTTCCAGATGAATGACCAAAACAGCTCACTCCGCTGTCCTTCGGAAGGGACCTTAAATTAGGGGTCCCATGCCTGGATGCGGCATGCATAGCAGGTCTAAATTAGCAGAAAAAGCTATGTATAACAGCCTACTCGAAAAATAAATCAAACAACAAAAACAACAACAAATTCTGCTTGGATGCTACACCCACCTCAAACATTGGCACTCTGACACTGACTTTAACTCCACTTTGCATATTGAGTTTCTTCTTGTAGTGGATTTGTGAATTCAAACCCTAACAAAATAGAACACCATCAATAAGTATCCAAAGATTCTGACAGGTTGTGTCAAGAGCAATGATATCATGACATGACATGTAGGGCGGTCGAAAAGTCTAAAAGTCAAATTTGGTCAAAATAAAGTCAAAAATCTTAATTTTCTAGAGAAGTCAAAAAAGGCCAACGGCAGAGTGTAATTACTTTATAGTGTTGAGCCAGTGAAGCTTGCGCTATTCAAGTGTTTATTTCATAGTGTTCAATTGCTATTCAAGTGTTTATTTCATGATGTGACCTTTATCTACTCGTGCTACTGTGTTATGGTGCAACTGGTGGAGAAAATATGCTCCCGCAAATATGCCATTCTCAAGGCTATGGAAGTGGTTTTGAAGCTTTCCACACGAGATGATCTGTGCAATTCCAACCCTATATATCTTAAATGCTGCAAATGAGTGATATTTAATGGGCAGGAAAGAATGTTAACGCAACCCGTCCGGAAGGGTTTGACTCAGGGATATGTAAAGTCAAAACTAGATCAAAAAATCAGACTTTTAAGACAAACCTGACCGCCCTAATGATATGATGTAATGCATGTATGATATGATTTGATGTGAAATTATATATGATTGATGATGTGATGTGATGTGATATAATATGATATGATATGAGGCATGGTATGATACGATATGATACCATATATGATATGATACGATGCACTAGATCATATGAGATGATATGGCATGATATGATATTACATGATATGATTTGATATGACATGTTCAGTTCCTTCAACATTAGCTTTAAAAAATAGCATGGCAAAGGATAACACTTCAACAAATCAGAAATTGAAGAGAAATCACCTGAATAACAACAATGGGAATATCTTCTGTCAAAGTAAATTTCTCATATCCAGGAAGGGTTGTGAACTGAATTGAGAAGTCCAAATATCCACCGTATGCAAGCACCTGGGACAGAAGGAAATGACGTAAGAGCATAGCACTCACAGAGCTGCAAACTAGATACCATGCAATTAAGGTACAACGGCAGCCTGCGAAGGACTTTTAATATGAGACAAAGAAAAGAGATTAAACAGGGGCGTCCATGAGAAATTAGGGGGGCAGAGAAGCTGAACTTGCTTAGTATTTTAGAAGTAGCCCAGTATTTGCTGAGTAGACGTGTTTTTTATACGACAAAATGTACATGTCTACATGCATTTGAGCAAGTTCTTTTAGCATCTCTTGCAGGCTTGGAAAGCCATATCTTTGATAGCAGCTCAATTAATTTGAGGACTGGCATGTTTGCTGTTTATGTTAATTTTGCCAGAAGCTCGATGTCAATGTATTTACGTCGAAGTTCTGGCAAAAAAGCTGTCTATTTATTGAAAAAGACGTGTATTTAGTCGTTCGTCCAAAACTTTTGCCGAGAAATTCTTCCACTCAATGACACAAAGGGGGCAATTTATGGGTAGGGCCCATAAAGGCCGCTACTGAGAATAATAAATCATAAGATATAAAATGGCAAGGAAATATAAGAGCATACTTGGAAAGGACATGGTCTATCTCAGACATTAAAGAATGAACGTTGTGTAACGAAATTATTCGTTTATTTAATTATTTTTGCTTTTTAGACTTTTTGTTACTATTATTTTTCTCTAAATCTTAGAAGGTTTTTGATCATTCTTAGAACAGGATAATTTGTAAAACAGCAATATAACTGAAATATCTATCCTGTATAAATATTTGTAAAAAAAGTTACTGGAATAAACGCTGTCCTCGAGTAAGTGCCGCAATGAAACTCAGGACTACTTTATCATTTCATATGCTTTGGAAAATGGCTACACTCTTTACATTATGTTGCAGTTCAAAGTGACTGTACTTCTTTTCATTCTGTACTGGTTCATTAAAAAGGTATATTGTGTTGTTAAAAATTACTTTGTTTCTTTTCTTTGAAGATAAACGCCGCCCTCAAATAAGCGCCGCCCTTGAACAAGCGCCGCGGTGCTTGTTCGAGTAATTACCGTATTCATATTTGCATAGCTGAAACATGCAGCAAATCAGTGCTTTTGGCTCTTAAAAAACAGTGTCTCATAGTCTCTGGTCTCAACTTTCTAGTACCAACTCAACGTGCTCTCATTTGCTTTGCACTGATACTGCTGTGATATGACATGGAAATGTTGCTGAACAACGTTACAACTGGTAGCTATTATTACTCAATAACAGTTAAGATTAAAATAAAAGATTCAACTGAGTGTGCGAAATGGCAAACTACAAAAACAGCTATGTTATACATACTCCTTCACTGAGGTAATCCTTAGGTGCTACCCAGAATACGCTACTATTTTTTGATCGATGAATTGTCGTAGTGCGCTTGCCCAGACTCATTTTGCTTGAATGGTGGGTGAGATTCCATGGTTTATCCATAGCAGACTTTGAAAACGGTTTTCTAAAGAAAGTAGAGAATTATGAGATACTTGCATAACTTTTGAAGGTAGCATGATTTAGTACTTGGCTGGCCTGATAGTACAAGCAAAAGCAGTTTCATTGTCAATGTCATATGGAGTCATCTATACAGGATGTCCGCACAATTTCTCCAGTTTTCAACCCCCTCCCTCCCACTGTCTGAGCCTGTCCACTCTTTGCTTAACAACTCCCTTCCCCTGTCCGTGCGGACACTGAGTTGGTAAGCAATTAAACAGCTGCAAAAACTGTTGAAAAATAAGCTTCTTTGAAAAAGACATGCATACTGTACTTATTTCTTGGTTGCCTCCTCATTCTTCAATCTTTAACACAGGAAGATGATGAAAATGACCTTTAAATGCCTTCTTCTCTCTTTGAGAGACTGCACTGAAAAGTATGCCCACTTAGAGCTAAGCCCCTTCCCTCCCTCTGTTCACTTTTGTCCGCATTATTGCTAACCCCCTCCTTCCCCTATGGTGTGGGCATCCTTTATAGATGCCCCCCTATGATAAATGCTTCGGGCACAAAGTTAACAATAAAGGCAGGAAATCATGTAACTAAGCAAGACACACCTATATCGGGTGGCCTCAGCACATTTCTTGCTTCTACCAGAACACCAGCATTCCGAACAAAGATTCGCTGCTTTCTTTGCTTGGGTCTTGAAATGTCCATCAACACATTTATCGCAGAAGAGCCCAGTAACAGAAGGCTGTGGGAGAAAACGATGAATATCAGCTGTTTTATAAAACAGTTGATGGAATAAGCAAGAAACATACATGCAGTAAAGTTGGAAAGATGACAAAAATGCCTTGAAGAAAAGAACTATATTGGAAGTAATTTTGATACTGACATAATTAATCCTAAATGATATTTCACAATTAAGCATTGAAACATTAAACCCTTAATTGGAATATTAACAAAATCTATATAATATATCATAAGAAAGCACAGCATATTACAATTAAATTAACATAAATTTCAATGCAATGAAAACAAGCGAAGAAAATATGAAAATTTTAAGTGATAATGGAGGGAATAGGCATACACTGGAAAATAAATTTGATGAGAAATAGAAAAAATATTGTGGCGCTCTGACTACTTGTGACGTCATAACACAAATTTCGCCACCAAGTTCGAATAGCATAAAATATTTATTATTCCAAAATTCTTCAAACTTTATCCAATAACAAGCAACTAAAATATAACAAGTATAGTGTTAGCTTACAGAAAATAAATCTCTTAAGTTTCCTTTCAAAATTTTAGTTCTTTAAACATGTCACTAATATTCTCGGATGGTTTGCCGAATATGCCTAGAGTGCTTATAGATAGATAGAGAATCTTACCGCAAGAGAGTCTTAGGAGAAAAGACGAGAAAACTCAAGTCATTTATTAATTCTCCATAGACTCAAAAGAAAAGTTGTATCGATTTACTTCTTACACCAAATTACGTAAGCTGATAACTGAAACAGCACTGCTGCCTACCTTACATAAACATCTTCCTGTATCTCTGTTACACTTCTTCTCAGTTACACCTCTCGGGTTGCACGAGCATTTGCGGCAAACCGGTTTACCAAAATATCCTGCGCGGCACTCTGAGCATTGACGTCCATCGAAATTCTCGTTGCACACGCATTGCCCAGTTGTGACATCACAAGTCTGGTTCGCATTCTTTGTTCCAAGATTGTCACATTTGCATGGCCTACATCCAACAACTTGGTCATAGCCGTAAGTGCCTGGCTTACATTTGTCACATCTGTCACCGTACACTCCAGGCGGGCATTTGCATTCTCCAGTTATCTCGTCACAATTGCTGCATTTCTGGCACGCTTAATACAAAAGAACTGAAATTCTTAGCTTGAGTTGGAGAGTCGAGAGACTCCGACGCAAAGGATGCAACAGAACGATAGAAATAATAGCAATTATGAATGGGAAGTAAATAAAGTAACTAACGAGTAAAAGGTATAAATAAAGAAATTGGAGAATCAATAAAGTATTGAATAATTTCTTGGATATTTAAGTATATGAATGAATTAGGAAAATGAATTATTGGTTAGAGTATGAAAGCATGAAATAAGTTTAGTATAAAATAAACGAAGAACAACTGCAAAATCTTGAACAAGTTAAACTACATTAAGCATTGAGCAACTCACAGTATTATTACAGGTTCAAAATGATGTGAGACTCAAAACGTATACCGTACATCTCAAAACGTATACCGTACGTCTCAAAACGTATACCGTACATCTCAAAACGTATACCGTACATCTCAAAACGTATACCGTACATCTCAAAACGTATACCGTACGTCTCAAAACGTATACCGTACATCTCAAAACGTATACCGTACGTCTCAAAACGTATACCGTACATCTCAAAACGTATACCGTACATCTCAAAACGTATACCGTAAACTCTCTTCTACTCCTCCTCTCAACTAAGCCCCCCTTTCTAGATCAAGAAATTTATTAAGCCCCTTCTCAATTAATTCCCCCTAGAAAATATTGAATACTACCTAAATAAGCTGTAAGTAAGCTTTATAGAAGTAAGTAGACTAAGCTAGATCACGCTTTGAAAGCAATAGTTTTCAACCTATCAAGAATCAAAGTCATTCATTGACTTAGCGCGGATAAAAACGTTCTATATTAACGGTTACTACACATTTAAAAATTTTGTTTGTTCTGCGGTAAACTAATGATGTATAAACTAAACAATATGAATATTGTTCTCTACTTTACAACACTAAATATTTAGTTAACTATTGAAAATTTTCAAGAAATTTATTAAGCCCCACTCTCCTACAAGCCCCCTCTCCAATAAACACCCCTCTCTAGAGTGCTTGAAATCAATAAACCCCCAGGGGGACTTAAAAGAGAATTTATGATATACGAATTTGTTTGATAAGAANAGCATTACCTCTACAATTTGGGAATCCGTAGTATCCCATCCTGCATCGATTACATGTCCTACCCGTGATGTACTGTGATTTGCACCTGCACTGGCCTCCTAGTTCCTCGCAGTTCTGGTCCACCGAGCCTTGTCGATCGCAGTTGCATGGTAAAGTTCCATTATTGAAGGCAGTGGACAGAGAGAATGTACCATCTCGGCAAAAACCTTTCACTGTTGGCTTTATATAAAAGTGGTCTTTGGAGCATTCCTTTGAGAATTCCGACACACGACTCGTAGGTTCTTGCATCAACACTGATGATGTGAAAGCTGACTCAGGGACGTACATGACGTAATCCTAGTGAATAAAAAGGCGTTCAATAGCATCTCTATAAACCAATGAAACCCCTAGATATGGTTTACGGGGGTCATGTATCTGCTACATACCACCCCCAAAAGGAGAAAGGGTATCTTGATTAATATGGAGGGAGGAGTCTCAAAAACAGTAAAATTGACATTAAGTAACGAGTAAATAACCCCATTTAAGACAATAAAAGTTGACTAGGTTGGTCAGATCTTAACAGTTCAATCAAAAAGATGACCAGCAATGAGGCACCAACGCAGAACTTTAACAGAAGATACGACAATTTCATGAAGTGTACACAGCAGTGCTTTGCTAAGCATAAATTTCTATACTAAATCTGATGACCAACCAAAAAGGCATTAGTTCCAATACTTAGGTATTTCTGGTGACATACTGGTAAGCCAGAAGCCAATTAGTGAAAGTACAACCTAAAATCCATCGCTCTACTTACCACCCATACATCTCTGCCTTCTGGTACATTGATCCGGAGAGATGTAGGAGAGTTTGCAAGGGTGTACACGTTAGTTCCGCCACCATTCTTGACAAGTGTTCTACACCCTGATGCATGCGGGCAGTAATTGAAGTCTGCAACACCAGGCAATTTAGCTACATTATCAACAGAGACCTGTGAAATAAAGCTCGGGCTCTTCGGCTGGTAATAATGAAGAACGATATAGTAGCGTCCGGATGGGAGAGTCTTCTTTGGAATTGCTCGAATGGACTGAAGGAAACAAAATAAGAAGTAAAAGTTGGATTTTGGAAGGAAACATAATTCATTGAAGTAATGACGCACAGAATAACGCTTAACTGATATGTATCTAATAATAAAAGTAACTATAGGGTGCAATGAATAAATGAAACAGATGATGAAACCAACAAAAGGCAGATGATGAAACCAACAAAAGGCAAATGATACGAGACGCAATATGGTAGCTTTTGTGTAGATTCGACTGGTCTACTTCAAAACAGACTAGCAGAGTTGAATTAGAAATCATTGTTTTTATTCAACTCAGCTAAGCTTCTTTAAACGTAACCAGTCAAGTCTGCTATAATATGGAGGTGTGAAGCAAATTAAGATTTTCAAAAGGCAAGCGCTTTGAATGGAGAAGCTTCTATGTGATGTATTTAAATTGCTTTCCCTTCTATAAGGGCTAAACATGATGAAAATACACACTAAAGAAACTATTTATACAAATTACGCTAATTATTGACATTGCACATATGCCATAGGTTCTGCAGTGACTGCAGAAGCAAGCCAAATGCACATACAGAAACTTCTGCAGCTACATGATAATTTGTTTGAGAATTTGTCACAAAGGTATGTCGTGCTGCAAGACATTTGAGCTAATGTTTTCTTCTATCAACATTAAAATTTAACTAAAACCACAAACTAAAACATATACAGTTCACTTTGCCATCCAAAGCAAGCAAAGACACGAAGTCATTTAGTTACACTGGAGTCTTATCAATCATGATGTGAAGCGCTGGGAACTGTGCTATGCGGTGGGAACTGTGCTATGTGCTATGTGATGCCAAGATTGTGCGGTAACTGTGCTATACAAAAATAGCAAAGGCTTTTGGATACAATTCAATATAAAGGTTATACTGCTAAGATACTTACACCGGAAGGAACATACAACAATGACTTTGGGTCAATAGCATTCTGAGGTAGGGGATCGCCAGGGCTCGCCACACCATCCACACGCAGTGACTTTTTAGGAAATGGAAATGTTGTTGTGGTGCAACTGTTGCTTTCAGTTGTGCATAGCAACTGAGGGATGACGTAATCAATGTTCCACTTTTCAGCAGGAATTGCAACAACTGAATCCTGAAAGTATGAATAGCATAAAAAATATTCGCGTAGGAAATAACGTGGTTCGGAGGGGGAGGAACTCTAAGGTGGAAAGTTCTAAGGTGGGAAGCTCAAAGGTGGGAAGCTCTAAGGTGGGAAGCTCTAAGGTGGGAAGCTCTAAAGTGGGAAGCTCTAAGGAGGGAAGCGCAAAGGTGGGAAGCTCTAAAAGGAGAATCTCCAAAGTGGGAAGTGCTAAGGTGCAAAGTTTTAAGGTGAGAAGCTAGGATGGTGGAAAACGAAAGCGCAAGAAACAGGTAGGTAGAAGGTCAAAAATGGGAAAGTAGGTAGTGGAAAATGTGAGAGTAAAGACTAGAAAGATGGAGCAGTAGAAAGATGGAATGGCAGAAAGATGGAACGGTAGAAAGATGGAACAGTGCAAATATGGAACAGTAGAAAGATCGAACAGTGCAAAGATGGAACGGTAGCGAGGCAGATAAGACGAGACTAGACAAAAGACAAATAACAGGCCAAAGAGTAGGATAAAGGAGGATTAATGAAAAGAAACGAAACGTTAAGACTGGAGAAAAAATCATGAAATAGGACGCCAATTTAATATTATTTGATACGTACTATCCCAATCATGGCACTTGATCTTGAAAGGAACGTAACCCTCTTTAAATCTTTGGCATTTGCATTGAAAATCTTCACAGTTCCAGTGTTGTCATCGACTGCAACCTGGCGGCAACCAAATTTATACCTAAAAGTAAACAAACATTGCGAGCTAGGCCGTTGAAAGTAGTGCTGCTGCATTGCAGTTATAACTCGGGAGTGAATGCAACACAAAACTTCGTTCATGTAGCATACAGTACTCTTAAGTGCCTAATTGCCGTCCCGCGCTAATTAATTTTTGAAAGTTTTCCAACCTTGCCGAAAAGATTTTTCAAACATGCTCGAAACATGCATTTTGAACAAGTCTTCCTGTCTGTCATCTAAATGTTTGTGCTGCTTACATTCTCACGACCAAAGCCACCTGATTTATGAACATTGAATGCTTCATAGCAACATTATCTTAGATTTCAAAACATTTCTTCTATCCCACCCTCATATTTCGAACCCCCTATTTATTATCTTCTTCTGATGCTTCCAACACCCCACCAGCTTATTCTGACCCCATCCTCCGCAGGCACTTAAGAGTAGATACAACGTAGTATTGAAGAGCAGATATGGAACGCAGCAAACGAAGGAGAAAAAGACAGCTCCATACCACCTTAAATAAGGTGGCATAGTGGTGCCAATTATAACTGATCCATAGCTTTACCTGCATTTGTTTAAAATTAGACGTCCTCGTTGCGTTCTCTTGTGCGTCCTCAGATAAAAATCAACAATTGAAGGCTTAGGGAAATCGTGGTAATATTGCGTGACGAATACATAGTTTCCAGTTTTGCTGATCTCAATGTCTATATCCAACTGACGCTGTGGAAATGATGCAATCAATACAAGATTGGAAGTGAGCACAAGCTTAGATTTTACTTTCATTAAAAATGGGGGGGGTGATAATAAAGTGACCTACCGGGAAAATCCCAACAACCTTGAAGGAAATAGAAGATGTGATGATCCCAACAGATGGTATTAAGTGAAAATTGGATGGGGTGGTTGACAGTGTTCCACCTGATGAGGGTTGTGAAGTGTTTGATGTAGAGATGAATGACGAAGAATGGGATAAAAATGGCAATGAAAAAATGTTGCTGATAGTGATGACAGACACAAACATGGACCTAGAGATATATAAACATAGATATAAGTAAGTAAACATGTGTATCTGTATGTGTATGTTCATATGTTTGTGTACATGTGTGTGCGCGTGCATGCATGTTTGCTTGCGTGCATGCATGTGCAGTCGCGTGTTCATGTGCGTGTGTGTCTTGCCTACACTGTCAAATTCACTCATTGTTCCTACATAGATTCAGGTGTCTATGGTACTAGCATAGGCGTATACGTGCAAGTGCAAGCGTGCGTTGCGTTAATAATCCGTAGGTGTAGCCTTTTCAATATAAACCTGTAATCAAGTAAACAAAGATATTTTCAAGTATGACACAATACGAAAGATTTAGCGCCTTTGCTCAATCAAAACATATTGAAAGTACAT
>OLMO02000252.1:11165457-11176139 GCA_900291935.2 Cassiopea xamachana
CGGTGTTAGCTGATTCAGGACATACTTGAACATAATTTGGTAATTGCTCTTCTTAAATACATTCACTGTGGCAATAATTGTTGGCTGAAATTAAAAGAAGCATCATCAGTGTCAATATAAAGGAAACTGAAAAAGGAGGGTCTTGTATAACCTGCATGGAAGGAAATTGCTTGCTGGGGGATTATTTACATGCTTTTTATAAGAAACCTAACCCATGGCCTAGTTCCAAAAGTTCTCCATTCTGGGACCTCTATTGACCAAATTGTAGTATCAAAGATAATGACGTAAGAACGGTACAGAATCGAGAAAAAAAATCAAAACTCTGGCTTTTGCCTTTAATTCAGGCTAAATTCAATATGAAAAGCTCAAAAGAAGATGAAAGGGAAGTTATATTAATGTATTTACGCTAGCTTTGGCTGATAATGAATAGAATCGGCTTCCTAAATCTTGACTGCTTGCAGCTACAAAAATTCTTTAATGAGAAAAGTTCATTAGGGATTGTCGGGAATCTTCTGCGTCATTTCTATAAGTATTACGAAGGGCAGTACAAAGAGTAATATGAAGAGCAGCAGGAAGAGTAATATGAAGAGCAGCAGGAAGAGTAGTATGAAGAGCAGCAGGAAGAGTAGTATGAAGAGCAGCAGGAAGAGTAATATGAAGAGCAGCAGGAAGAGTAATATGAAGAGCAGCAGGAAGAGTATTATGAAGAGCAGCAGGAAGAGTAATATGAAGAGTAGTACGATAGAGCACGGGTAGGAGAGATTCTCGTAACAGTGTATGTCTGTTTGTAATGAAAAAAAAATTGTGAAAATGTACACAGGCGTTTCTCTGGAGTCATTCTATTCATTTATCCTCGAAATAGCGCTTGATTTGGAAACTGAGTTCCTATGGGGCTTTTCCTTTAGTGGCATAAGTTCTGCAAATACTTCTTCCTTTTACGTGTAGGTTTCTTATAAAGTGGTTCATCATATAAAATGAGTGTAGATGACTAGAAAGTCAATAGTGAAGTAAACAAGTTTTGAGGCAAAAGACAGGTCACGGCACCAATGCACGTAGAAAGATTGGTCACGGCACCAATTACTAACCTGCATATCATTTATCATAGAGTAACCTCTTCCAGAGTAGCCCGGAAATTTGCTCTCCTGGACATCAAAGCTAATCACATTTCCATCTGGTGCTCTGCCATCCTCAATTTCAGTAGACAGCTGCTGCAGAGTTGGCGCATAAAACCCAGGTCTAGGTTTGTTACACGTGCGTCCAATTACGTTGTCTCGGCATTTGCATTGCCCATTCCTCTTATCACAGACGAAATTAACTGAACCACCAACGTCACACTGGCAACCTGGAAAAATAAATATCAATCACTTTCTGTGGCATTAAAAGAAGCAGGCAGAATTAATTTTAATGCAAACTGTACTAGTCTACCAACCAAAGGATATAGGAACCATTCACCCGTTACGTAGCACCTCAATGGGGGGGAGGGTACCTTGATTTATTCCGCTATTGTTAATTTATATGGAGAGCTATACAGGGTTCATATAAAATCCTTTCACAAAATTTCCAAAACTTTTCCAAAGCCCAATGTAAAGAAAGTAATGTAAAGCCAAGAACAAAGCCCACCACAAGCATGGGGGTTATCTATCATGGGTAATGTGGGAATGGTGTACCCACAATCATTTATTCTGGGTTCATACAAACTCCATTAACAATATTTCCAAACTTTTCCAAAACCATGAAACATATTTTCGTTTGCATTTTGAAGCCCCATAAAAATTGAAAAATATTCTTTTTAATGCAACACTTTATGATATTTTTGGCGGATTACATCTTATATTCCAAATAGCAAAATGAACAAACATATCATATAAGGTGGTTAATACGACACTAAGTATATCCACTTCAGGATATGCCACAGCATGAAAAAGCAGTAACATTCTTTTCACGTACTAAAAGCTTTTTTTGTCCGACACTCATCAGAAAATGAAAACATCGGATAGTGACCTAAAGGTTAACCGATATATATATATATATCCAGATGCGGTTACATGTGATAGGATGCGTCATTAACCGCATCTGGATATATACTTCAGTTAACCTTGAAGTCACTATCCAACTTTTTCATACTCTGATGAGTGTCGGATGAAACAGGCTTTCAGTATGTGAAAAGAATGTTGCCGCTTCTTCGTGCTGTGGTAAAGTTCTGTAGTACCAACAGACTATTTCTGGATATATTAGAATTTTCCCCAAACAAAAATCCAAAACTTTTCCATAGCCAGTTTGAAAAATCTCTCTTTTTCCAAACCTTTCCAGGTCCTGGAAAACTGCATTATCAATTTCTATAACTTTCCAAAACTGTCCAAAACCCTTACTGACCCTGGTTATAGTAGGGAGCACTACGAGAGGGGAGGGGGGTTTCAAAAACGTTAAATCTAGCGCTACGTAACGGGTGAATGATCCCATACCAGAAGCATGGTTGGAATTTTATTGGGCCTGGAAATGCTAGCTTCTAGGAGCCTCTACAGGGGCCCACTAGGAGACTTTCGAGTCCATGCCACGCCCTTGGGATATACAAGCGCAAATACGTTGGTACAAAAAATAAAAGTGGGATAAGAGAAAATTCAAAATTGTAGTAAATGCCTAAAATTTACAAAATTTTGCTTCATAATTGTAAATTAACTGGATATCGATTTCTTTTGGGGAGCATAATGACAAATGGTGTGGATAAGGAGCTTGTAGCAAAAAAACATGGGACACCTTGCCAGGGTATATACTGACTTTTTGACAAAAATTTCCCTGACTTTTTACCAAAAAGTACAAATTTTCCCTGACTCTAATTCGCAGGAATCTGATGGATAGATATAACAACTACAAAGAAAGAAGACAATGGATATTCAGAGAAAATTTAAAAAGAAAAATCAGCTATAAGCGAATGGTGAAAATTGACCAATTAGTAGGAAGCATATGCCAGTTTCATACCACTGCATCCGAATAAATTGACCTCTCTTAGGCCATAAAATCCATCTCTGCATTCACTACAGTCTCTCTTTGTTACATATCGCTTGCATGTACATTCTCCAGACAGCTTTGAGCATACCCTAAGCCCACTCAGTGTTCCAGCTCTGCTGCATCCACAATTTGAGCAGCCATCAGGATTGGAAGCTTGCAGATTGAAGAAGCCGTGTTTACATTCTGTGCATTCTTTTCCTTGGACGTTGTCTTTACAAGGACATAAGCCCTAAAATGAAATAGACAATAAGTAAATCCAAAACTAGTAATATTATTATTGGATAATAGCTGAAATACTACCATACTAAAATAATTTATAATGTAATCATGATTGCCACAGAAAATGAATAGCAAAATTCCCGACGTTTCCCTGACCAAAGAGGTACTGTTAGCCGGGATGACTTTGGTGTGCTACAAGTATGGAGAGTCACGCCTTCGTGGCCACACCCATTTTACTGCACGAATGTTGACTATCTAAAGTAACCCGGAAAGAATTCCTTGACTTTTCCTTAACTGATATGTTTTTTCAACGTTTCCCCTTGAGATTTCCAGGTTTTCACCGATTCTCAAAAAAATTGATAATTTTGCAGGTTTTCCAGGTTCTGTGGCAGCCATGTGTAAAGGTATTGTTGCATGCTTAAGATTGGTGTACTCATTAGAGGCCAACTCCTTTCATATAGCCAATAAGAGGGTTGGGAACTCCATATATTTTAGCGTAATGCGTTATACATCTTGTATAAAGTATTATTACCCGTGTTTTCCTCTATGTTTCTAGACCTTTTCATCAATTTATTATCCACCTTATTTTTCCATGAATCTATAAAAATCCCTATGTTCTTTCTTCCATTAGCTGAGGATGGGACAAGCTCATCCCCAAACGTTCTGGGTTATATCGTAATGGCTTCATCGGTAATGCAATATAACAACGACTTAGTCTATAACTGATGGAGGAGTCGAAGAAAATTTACAACATATGATCCTGCAATGACTCTTGTCGTTGCTATTATCCTCAAATTTATATAAAGTATATGGATATTGTCTCAGTATGCATGCATTGAACTTTCCTTTCCTACACAACAATATACTCACATTAACATAGGTGTCAAATCTTGATTGGCTATCAAAGGAATCACCATCGAAGGATTCCTGCCAATAATGTCGCGAGAATTCGTTCGAAAAGAATTCTCGCAACATTATAGGCAGGAATCCTTCGATAGTGACTCCTTTGTTAGCCAATCAAGATTTGACGCCTATGCTACTCACATTACTTGTGGAACTACAATCAATCCCTGCTGGGCCAGACTTTGTGCCGGCTGGGTTGCACTGACATCTCTGGCAATTTGGAAACCCGTAAAATCCTGGCTGACATTTATTGCATTGTCTTCCTTGGAAACCTGATTTGCAGCTACATTGACCATCTGACGAGCGACAGGACGTGCCAACGGAGCTAATTGGGTCGCATCTGCATGGAAGACATGCTGGATAGGCATAAAATCCAGCAACGCACTGGTCACACTTGGCACCTCTAAAGTTGGGCAGACATGCACATTTTCCAGTAGTTTTGTCACACGGGGTTGATGAAACTGAACCAGTTGAGGAACACTCGCATGCTATTGGTGCAGAAATAAATGGCAATGTAAAGGTCTTCAGATTACCATAAACAGGGAAGAATTTGCAAATGCAAATAGAGGGCTCAAAGGGTTGTCACTAACATTTCATAAAAATTTCCTGATTTTCTCTAATGTTTCTGTGAAATTCACCTGATTTCTCCATGACTTTCCTTGATGTCCCTATCACCCTCAAATGGATTTTATCATTTCTTTGGGCAGACTTGGGGTTTGGGATAGCTCTGACCCTATTTTGGCTAGTCCAATCCTTGGTTTCATTAAACAAGAGCTATGCCTCAAAAGGACTGCATAGAATAGATTGATATAGAAAACGGGTTTAATTTAGCAATTGTCACACTAAACTAGATGTGCGGTTGAGTATGAGGAAAGCCATTGCTCTGAAATAAAAACAATACTAGACATAAAGATTCCCTGACTTTCCCTGATTTTTTGATAATTCTTTCTTTTCCCCAGGACTTTCCCTGATAGGACATAAAATTCCTTGATTTTCCCTGAACTCCCTGATTTTATAGCAAACCTGATTTAATTGCACTGCAATCGAAGCATGGAATAATACAAGACAAACAACAAAGTGCATAAGACTAGTAGGTAGTAAAATAAATAGGACGTTACATCGAAAGCATTCAAGAAAGATTGTAAGTATTTAATAGAAAATCGAAAGACATAGGAGAAAACTGCACAAGGATTCAACAAGTAAAAAGGGAAGGAATAATGAGCATAAAAGAATTAGGGGGCGGAATAACAATGAGCTGAAATGGGAAGCTGAGATGATGAGAATGAGATGATGTTGACGGAAAGAGAACTACGAAACGCATCGTTCTGCATGGCCTTGAACAGCAGTCCGTTAAAGAGAAAGATTTCAAGTCTTCATCACCTAAATGCTAATGAATAACTTCCTTTTCCTTACGGTGCTTGCCGTAATGACTCGATTAATCCCCCAGGGGATTATTTGTCAGACATGATTTTCAGGGTGGGGCTTACTCGAAAGGGGTAACTTAATCGAGGGGAGGGCTTACTAAATCTATAAGTCCTGAGGTCTACCACATGGTGACGAAGAGCTAAAGGAATATTTTTTATTATACGTATGAAGCTCCTAGAAAAGAAAAATAAATACTCTAATGTATTTTGATTCAAATGTAGATAAAGATGGAACCAAGGAAGTTAACGTCGCTTGCAATTAAATGTTAGCACAAGGGAGCAGACCAAAATACGAGTTTTCAGTTTTCGCTGCTTTTGATCTTTTTTTTATATGCAAATATTTAAAATATAAACAACAATATCACAGGACTATACGAACTCAAAAACGCTTTACCACACTACAAGGATGATAACACATAGTGCAAGATGTCATGACAACTCTGCAACCATTGACATTTAGGACACTTAACTACACGAAAATTAAATATAGACTGCTTTTGATCTGTGTTATATTGAGCCCAAATAGCCTACATGGAGGTTTATTTGAGGGTGGAGGCTTAATTACCTGAAAGCAGCTTTGTGTTGAGTGGGACATATTTTGAGGGTCTTAATTAAAGAGGAGGCTTTATCGAATCATTACGGTATAAACATACACTATAGTACAAACCTGGTAACAAAGAAGTTTCTTAAACTTGTGATGACAATTAAAGTGAATTGGGTTGTCTGTAGTGTAGTATACTGCAATATACGTGACTTTTCTCTCTGATCCAATCTAGGTCACTACTGTACACTGAAAGTACAGCTACATTTAAATCAGTACAAACTTACCTCTACACACTGGATAACCGTAATAACCATCTGCACACTGATCGCACTTCAGTCCGGAATAATTCTCTTTGCACCGACAAACGCCCGAACCGGCAGAGCAAATGCCCGGAAGAGTCTTGCTTGGATCGCAGTCACATTCTACAAAGAAGCAGATAAAAACAATCCATCACAAATATTAATAATTAATTTGATCAATACAGATATATCTCGAAGTCAGTACATACTAAAGTTCTAGAAAAGTTCAGAATCTAGAAATATCTAATCAATCCACAATGTTAATCTATACTGAATCCATTAATCATGGATTAAACTTTGTGAGTCACGTCATCCTTTGTTTAGCTACTCTAGTGTCTCTAATAGACGGCCCCCTTTCTGCTAATCTCAGGAAAATTTGCCCCCCGTTGCTTAAAACATCCCCCTTCTATTAAACTTTACAAATCGATCACCAGCAGAACACGCAGAAAATTTAAATACCTTTTAATAAAACAATTTACAAACATGTACCCCTCCAATTAACACTCCTCTTCAATTGACAATTGGCCGACATTAACACTCCAGTTTTTAGCACCCTCTTCTATTGAAAATTGGCCCACACTAACACCCCCCTTTTTAGCACCCCTTCTATTGAAAGTTGACCGACATTAAGAGCCCTTATAATACTTCCCCATTCTATTACAGCAGAGTGCAGAGGAGACAGCAGAGTGTCCTCCTCACTTCTGTACAATATTTCAACAGAAGAGCCAAGACGAGAAACAAGTCAGAGAGAGTTCCTCTCTTCTTTATTTAATTCAATATTCCAGAGTTCGAAATACCATAAGATGTAACCGATGTTATTTAAGACATAATTGGTTACGTCTTGTGGTGTTTCGAACTACTGAACTCTGGAATGTCGAATTAAATAAAGAAGAAAGGAACACTCTGACTTGTTTCTCATCGTGGCTTTTCTGTAGAAATTTACAATTCAGCTGCGGTTTCCAAGAAGCGTTTCTGTACCATACTTCACATAAATGCCTAGTAAGCTCCAGGAAAATGAGCGTTCGTGCGTTGCCCAACTTTCCTGAACAGTTTACACCTTAACTTCGGTGATTGGCTAAGTGAGATAAATGATTTCAGGCCGGAGCAATACACCTGCCTCTAATGGTGGGAAAAAAACCGCGAGGAAGAAGGCAGACTAGATCAGAAAGAGAAAATGAATTGAGAAAGCGAGCAACGGATAGCAGCAGTGAAGACTAGTTGCCTATACAGAATTAAAGGTGATGGAGAGCGTGGGTTCGAAATTCTAGGCCAACTGGCTTGTTACTATAAAGGGCCTTGGCGATAGAATGGTCCAAACATGTGAACAAACTCGTGAAAACCCATAATTCCCCATGGCCTTCATCTGTCATATAAGAAACGACTAGAGCTTACACCAATAGCTAGGGTTAAACTAGTCTAACCCCCATTTATAAAACTCTAAGGACTAGATAGAAGGTATTCAGTAAAGAAAATATTTCTTCATACTCACGTTTACACAATGGGAAGTTATAATATCCTGCCAGACATTGATCGCAAGCTCTACTGCCATATCCAGGCCTGCATTTACACTGTCCAGTTTTCTGATCGCATAGATTGTTTAAAGAGCCATACTGCACAAGGCAGTTACACGCTGTGAAAATAATCATCAGGATACAATATCTGGATTGGCTCTTATGATTTTTCATAATGGAAAACTGGACCTTCAGTTCGATAGACTGTAAACTACAACTTAGTAACTGAAGAGACTGTAAATAGTCATTTCAAATAGAGTTGCAACTCAGTAATAACATTATAGAGTCAAAAAGGGCCTTTCTTATAGTGATTCTGATCTTGACAACATCTCAATGTAAAGTAATGCGGTCATACACCAGCATACCACAAAACATTGCAACATTCAGACAATCATAAATTTGGGTATTGCATACCGTTATTCCTCGAATTGGCCCGCTTGCTGTTTATTTATTTTTTTGGATTTTGCATGGGGGCTTATTCCAAGAGGGGCTTACTACAAGGGGGCTTAAAAAATTTTCCTAGCAGTTGGTCATATTCCAGTTTAAACTTTTTTACCTATTTTTTCGATGCTAAACATACAAGCAATAGGATGGCTCTTAAAGGACAGGCAAATTTTCGTTAATTAATGATTCTTTTTTCCACCCAAACTCTATAAAGCACTAACAGATTCTCAAATAGGTACGGTCACACACTTGGATGGGGGGGTGGGGTAAGGACTTGTTAGACAAGGGGGCAATTCGAGGATTTGCGGTAGCCTGTTATTGCGCGTAAATACGCAGGGACAGGGGTCGGCAGCTTGTAGCTCTGTCTCTTTTGTGATTTGATTTTTGATTTCATATATTTAAGGAGGGTCACCCTTCCGCAATAAAACTGATTTTCCAGGGTCCGGTTTTCCAGATTTTTCTATGCTCCTCAAAAACATGGCTCCCAGTAACTTCGGTCCCTTGCCGACCCCTGCATAAAAGACTTTTAATCAATGTAACGTACGGCGGCATGCTGGGAACCCATAATAGCCTTCTTTGCATTTGGTGCAGAACTTTCCTGTGTATCCAACTTTGCAACGACAATTTCCAGTGGCGTCTGGTGCGCAGGAGCCAGGAACTGATCCTTCCCTGTCACAAATGCACTCTACAAAGAAAATATCAACAAATACAACCGTGCAGGGCATGGCTAGGAACAGCAAGAAAAAGGGAAACACGGATTTATCACATACCTATGGTGCAGGGACACCGGAGAGGGGGAGTCAGAGGGGAACAAACGCCCCTCCTGCCTTTCACTTAGGAAAGCAGGGGGGACAAAGTGCTCTTTTTGAAATGCAATAGAATCCTTTTTAGACATTTATATGATACAAAGGAGATCAAATAAGCTACATAAGTAAGCAATATATGATTGGAAGAAAGAATTATTTGTATTAATGTGTGAAACATAGGCCATGCTAAAGGATGGAACGAGAATGTCACAAAGAGGTGCCTTGGATCCCAAAGAGGTGTCTATGCAAGGTGATGTCCCAAAGAGGTGCCCATACAAGTCGGTGCCCTTTTGCTCCTGTTGGCCTCCTTGCCCACTATCGTTCCGGCGTGCCTGTTATGGTGTTAGATGTAGAGCTCACTAGAGAACAGGGAATCCAGAGCGATAGTGGGGCAAGGGAGGCCAACAGGAGCAAAAAGGCATGGAATAACATGGGATAGCAAAGTGATCCAAAAGACTGAGGGCTCCCATGGCACCTCTTTGGGACATTTTTGTTCCATCCCTTAGCAGGGGCTATGTTTCTCACAATCATACAAATAGCTTTCTCTTCTGATGATATATTGTCTTTTTGAACATCCTATTTGGTCTCAGTTATATGATATCAAAAGTTGAAAAAGATTGCATTGCATTTCAAAAAGGGTACTTTTGCTACCCCAAATTAAAGGCAGAAGGAGCGCTTGCTTCCCTCTCACCCCGTTTCTGGCGTTCCTGCTGGAGAGAGGACAGAGAAATTTACGAGAGGGAGGCATTTGATGCGTAAACTGGAATTCATTTTTTTTAAATTGCCTACAAACAAAAAGTTGACTGCAGAGAATCATGATATTTCAAAGGCAATAATTCCATTTACCCATCCGCATATATGGAGTACATTAGAGGGATAACACTACCATGGTATGGTATAGTATAGTATAGTATAGTATAGCATAGTATAGTATAGTATAGTATAGTATAATATAGTATAAAATAACATAATATAGCATAGCAAAAATAATATAATATGATACAATATAATGTAATATAATATGAATTAAAATAATATAATAATAATTTATAATTTATTTCAGTTGGCTACTAATGATGATAATTTAGCTATATAATTAAAATGAAATAAAGTAACGATATAAAATTAAATAAAACCCACCCCAGATATAACACTTTTGCGCAATCAAAAATCACACTTCATTGTGCAGATCTTAATTTTTCTTCAAGGACCAATAATGATTGGGATTAACATAAAGACCTATGAAAAACCCTAATGCACTAACATTTAATAATTCCTTAAGGGGGCGGAGGCTTTCTAAGAGGGATATGTAACAAAAATGCAATTTTAAGGAGGGGTTTCAAACAAATTACAAAAATATGGAGGGGGTGTGAAGCAGAAACTAGTTATATTTTAAAATTTTATAAACAATTCAACTAGTTGAATAGTTTAAAGTGTCATTCGTCATCTGATGATCCTACCGCAGTAGTACACAATTCAACTAGTTGAATAGTTTAAAGTGTCAGTCGTCATCTGATGATCCTACC
>OLMO02000252.1:11183374-11199183 GCA_900291935.2 Cassiopea xamachana
TATATATATATATATATATATATATATACATACATAAATATTAATATATAAATATATACATATTAATATATAAATATATAGATATATATTAATATATATATATATTTATATATAAATATATATGTATATATATATATATTAACATATAAATATATAAATATATATTTATATTTATATTTATATAGGTATATTGACACAGAAAATAAAACTGCGGAATTGCGACTATTAGTTTCACGATTTGTCTATCATCAGGCAATTGAGTAATAATACTACAATAATCATAAACATACATTATAAATATATATACATATATATTAATTTATAAATATATATATATATTAATATATAAATATACATATATTAATATATAAATATATATATATATATTAATATATAAATATGTATATATATATTTATATTTATATTTATATAGGTAGATTGACACAAAAAATAACACTGCGGAATTGCGACTAATAGTTTCACGATTTGTCGATCATCAGGCAATTCCTGATGATCGAGAAATCGTGAAACTAATAGTCGCAATTCCGCAGTTTTATTTTCTGTGTCAATCCACCTATATTACGCTCTGCGAAATGTATTGAGCACTTTCAGTTATAGATGACATAAGGAATACAGTTTATATATTTATATATAAATATATATATATATATATTTATATATAAATATATATATATATATATTCATATATAAATATAAATATAAATATAAATATATATATATATATATATATATATATATATATATATATTAAGTTGCCATACAGAAAGTATACTTGGTATACTTTAAAAAACGTCAATCGACTTCTAATTTGACTGTAAATATTTTCTCACTTGACCTATTATTATCTGTTCCTTCTTATACGTTTCACCCTTGATTATACACCCGTAAATGCCCATACAACTCACTAATCACGTTACGTCTTTAGATAATGCACTTACACGCCTAGTAACTGTTGGATCCTGAAGAGAGAGAGGCATAAGATCTCCAAGAAGAGTTTTCACTTTCATGAAATGAAGTCTGATGTGTGTTGCAGTTGTCCAATCCTACGGAAAGTTGGAGAAAGAAGATTTCAAAGCGTACTAACGATAGACTTTCTCAAATGATTCACTACTCTATAGTCAAACCAACTCTGCACACAGAGCCTATAACATAGATATGTAGCCGATGTGATCCATACACACGTCTTCTATTTTGTAAGAAAGTTGCTTTGGGCCAGTACTGAAACTTTCCTAACTTTTTCACGATTCCAGCATCAAAACTTTCTTAAGACTTTCTTAAAAAGTCTTGCCTTCATATCTTTGCACATGTACATTAACAGAAAGTGAAAAAGCTCCATGTACACTTGAAATGATTACAAATCTTAGTAGATAACAAAAGTTATACTGTTAAGAGGGTAGCCAATGCCACATACATGACATTTTGTACACAAATAAAGCGAATTTTAAATATATAGACACTAAAAACTTTCTTAAGTCTCAAAAATCCAGTGCTGAAACTTTCTTAACTTTTTCACGATTCCAACATCAAAACTTTCTTCTTAAGACTTTCTTAGTAAATTTTTTGAGTCTTAATGTTTTGCCCATGCACATTAGAGGAAGGTGAGAGGCTCCATCTGTTGAAGAACTGCACTCGACTGTAACCATGGACACCTATTGTTTTGTTTTATCTTGATTGACATTTGAGAGACTATGGACTTTGACTTTGATCATATGATTTTCACATTTTTCCTACGATTTACAATGCTAGCACGTTTTATGATTCTAAGTTCATGTTTTTTATTGCTGTGCTCTTCAAGGAAGATCTGCAACACCATCTACACCTGAAATGATGCTAAATCTTAGTAAATAGCAGAAGTTAAACAGCCAACTTGACGCATATGACATTTTATACACAGATAAATCGAATTTTTAATACATATGCACTAATGAACTTTTCTCAGGTCTCTAAAAATCTAGTACTGAACATTCTTAACTTTTTGATCAGTCGAGTACTACTTACGATGGCTATGTCAACACTTTACAGGAACAAACTTTAAGGTACCATGAAAAATGTTCCTTTAAAATGTTTAATCCAATAACAGTGCAATTTCAGGGCCTGTTTCAGACACTGGGTTAAATAGGTGACTAATCGGATTCCTTTGTTAATAGTCTAGTATATCTACAATACTTGCCAAAAGTCCTTGGGATACCTTCAAAAAAACAATGAAAAACTATAGCTTTCTCAGCATTTCAACCATCACGCCTTGGCGCACTCCCCCTTCTCCCTAAACAATGTTGGTCTGTTCCTGAGACACTTCGCGTTATTGTGCACGAAAACATTTTCTGTTACCGCATATACTTCTCCCAAAAACCAATATTGTTTAGGGGGAGGAGGGGGACGAATGTTCCGTCCATGTTAAAAACATGCAAAGCGTCCCAGGACTTTTGGCGATTATTGTATCTATCAAATTACTTGCAGAACTAAATGCTTTGACTCCGGATAAGTGGTGCAGCAAGCATTGGATTCACTTGTAGCTGTGAGAACAGAACAGCTGATTGTAGTAGAAAGGAATTGGATATGAAACGGTGGCCTCAGTTTGAGACACTTATAGGTAATTACTCTGCATCATTCGTAGCAGGAATAAGGCTGTTTTGGATAACAGGTAAAAAAACGTACTTCATCACGTCCCAAATACAACCATAAGGCGGTACATGCTTGCATATCTATTGGTGCAACATTTCGTTGCATTGGTGTTTGGTGTTGCTTGCACTAATAAAAAAATAACTTCATGTAGCTGCAATAACATTTCTATTAGTATCTCCAACAATACATATAGTTCCCTCTAGGCTAAAGTATTCGTACCTGTAATGCTGGACTGAACGAGAAGTTGGATGCTCCTGGTCTTCCATTTACAAGTGAAATATGAATCTAAACAAAGAAAACATCATATCAAACTAACATTAACAGCCCGTTAAGAAAGGTTCAAAATGGCTACATATGAAGCAACGAAAAATTAGGCCCAAACACGCTTTCTAAGGAAAATGTACATCAAACTTTCAAAGCCGTTACATCAATAGTGTGGTTCTTGGGCCTTCGATTTCTAAGATCACATGTTGTGCCATGAATGGAACTAATGAATTGGGGCATAAATGCTGGTTAGGGGGTGCAAGAATAACTTGGACCGACACTTTGGCCTCATTACAGCTTTACTTGTCTTACGAGGGTTGCCCTTCAGCATAACCGAAGCATAGCATAGCTGCAGGGCTATCTGCTTTCATCGCACTTTCACCCTTCACAGAACCTATGAAAGTGCGATGAAAGCAGATTGTCCTCCGATTGCTTCATTCTGTGACCTTAACACTATCGTTTGGGACAGTCACACTCTACAAGGTAGGGGGCAGAGAGTAGACAGAGGGGAAATCGTCCGGGGCCCCAAATCAGAGGAAGGATTGCTAAATTTATGAAATGTTTTGCAACAAGCTCTCAAATGTCCTTGTTTTGGGTACATTTAAAACTGGTTACCAAAACAGTAAACTTTTATACCAAACTACAAATATCTGACCACAGGGTTCCATGTTGACTGTTAATTAAACTTGCAACGTTATGAAAACGCCACAAAGGCTTAACGTTTTCATTTGCTCCGAACCAAACAAAGGCTCTCTGATGGGCTGCCCACACCCCCTGATGTTTGCATCTGACAATGAACTATAAATATTTCAAAGACCTGCCATTTACCTCTCCATTATCAAATGGGGGTACTTGAGAATATTCCAATTTACAAAGAACAGTGTCATCCCTTGTCAAAGGCTGTAAATGTGAAGTTTTGTGGTATGTGCGACATTCACTAGGGCTGGAAGCAAAGTTGTACCAAGGAGTGAATGTTCTTCCGTCATCTTTTGACCTCATTAGTGACCAGACTCCTGGCCTCGGTGAGTTGGCAGCTTTGATGATGATATATGCCACATGGTACATCTGCAAGAAAAGAACAATGTCTATAACAGGGTCTTTCCATACCAGACTGAAACACCCTGTGTTGCTAGATTATTTTCCACCTTCCCGCAAAACTCCACGAAGGAAACAGCCTAAAATTCGCACAAATTGGATATAGTGCGTGTACCGTTAATCAGCGTAGATCTGGGTTTAGGGTAGGATTTATGAGTAGTGTCAGTTGGAAAAAGAAGCTATTGTTGAAGGCTTCATACCTTCATAATTATGAACCTTCCATAAGAAACGTTCCTCAGTGGGAACCAGTAACTTTTTAGTACTAGACCTGGCTCTAGCTCTAAGGTCAAAGTAGACAGGGATTTTGGTAGAAGTAGCCAAGGATAAATCGCTGGTTGCCACCTTCCACTGGAAGCTCTGAAAGTGGCAAAAAACCAGTCCAATTCAGAGTGAAAACCACCCACCTGGCAACCCTGGAAACACCAAGTGGAAGGCCAAGGGCCTACTTTTACTTAAGAGGGGGGAAAGAAATTTACGCATTAAAAAGCAAGTAACAGACTACTGCCCCATTAATTCAGCCAGAGGAGGAATGATGTCATTTTGGTGGGGGCATTGCCCCTTCCATGCTTCCCCACAGCGTAAGTTCCTAGAATATGCATTACATCACGTGAACGCAATTTTCATGTGTCATCGCACTGTATTGTTGTGGAAGTATATTATAAAAATCTTACGGGTAAAGAAAGAATTTAAGGATTTGCAAACCAACCTTATATGGTCACAAGGAGGGGGTGCCATGAAGAGGGTACTATGAGGGAAAACCCCTTGGTAAAGTCAAGAGAGTTTTTAAAGGAATCAACCCCCTCTAGTCAGAGTACAGTAGGTTGAATAACTTCCAAACTTGGCCTAAATTTGACAGTCTAAATCAGAAAGTTATTGCAATGTGTGCTAATTGAGCAGTATACGATCTTAGTCTTTAGCTACATTTTCTTTTATTATTTATTGACGCAAATGCACAAACGGGCGTAATCAAAGAGGTAGCCCGCACAAATTCAATGCAGCGCAACCACATCTCTCCTTTTAGGACGGTATCTCTGCTCACAATCGCCATCAAAATATATACCCAGTCACATCTGGGATGGGAATAATTGCTGGGAGGGGGAAGTTGAAAATTACATGAAAATTAATAATCAGGAGGGTTGGACTAAACATGGGGGTTGGAAACATAGTGGCGTGATAATTTGCATAATTGCATATATTCATGGCGCACTTTCACGCTCTCTTATCTTTTATTGGTTAAAAAGAAATCTGAAGGAGAGAATAATAAATAATGCTGATTTGACTGAATAAACATGAGAACAATCTCTATATCTAACATAGAATCACCAAAACTAATCATCAACACTAAAAACTCAAATCTCAGCTCAAGGAACCTTCGCGATGCTGAGACAGATTCGAGGCTCCCCATTAAGAAGTTAGCAAGTGGCCAAAAGTCTTTCTCTTTCAGAGGAGCAGAACTTTGGAATAACCTCTCAGTTGGGTTAAAACAGGCAGCAACCCTACATGCATTTTAAAAGTGATGTAAATGATAGTGTAAATCTTTTGCTATAAAATTCCTTAGCTTTTAGTTTTTCTTACATTTCATCTTTGCATTGTAATTAGATTTCAAAACTTAGTTCTTTTACTGTTTTGCCTATTTTTATTTGTAAATATTGTAAATTTTGTTGGATGGCCGCCTGAAAAACAGCTTTTACTGAAAGGTCACCCTCTTAAATAAGAGCGGAGAAAGTGGCGGACAATAATTTCAGAATTGCAAATATGTGTCACAGATGCATTAGTCGCTTTACCTATTTCGTTCAAAATCAAAAAATTTCGATGAAAACAAGTCAGGGGATCAGTTTTTCATTCTTAGCAAAAGATCAACGATTAAAGCAAGCTATATCCTATTTCGCAAAAGGGCGTTTTCCGACGTTCTAGAGGGCGTGAACTCAAAAATTCTTTCCAAGGGCAAGTCCCCAGATCCCCAGTTTTCTCCCACGACGTTTGCATGTTTTCAGGACTCTAGCATACCAACTACTTTGTCTCCTTCATCAAAGTACTAATCTTGTCATTTACCCTCCTCATTTCACAAGGCTTTCGCTCTCCCCCCTCCATAAAAAACGTCAGAGTGTCCGCCACTGTGCGGAGAGCTTGGAAAAAGGTTCAAAAACTAGCAATCTGGGGGGTCGATTATGCGGCTTAGAAACCAAGTGGGCGGCCTCCTTGGTTCTACTTCTAAAGCAGTGGGATATACCGGCTTCTGCTGAGTACTCCAAAAGGAAACGGCGCATAACAAACATCATTTCCGGTTGGTAAAAATTAATGAAAGACCGCAGGAAATTCGCCCAAGGAGTGCCTTCCCAAACAAGAGGATTGCCTTGAGGTACATATTCATAAAATAATTGCGGGAATTTTTAGGTATCTAGATATTTTCCTGCAGGTTCTAGTAAACATTATTCCAAGAGACTTCCTTGTGGGTCTCAAGGATCCCATAGGTGGGGCCGCATATTGACTTTGAAAGTGGGGGGCATGACAAAATTTCATCAACTGTTGGGTTAAGTGTATTATTCTCCATACAAAAAATATTGCTCTCTGATAAAAGTGCGGGACCATGGCCCCGCGGCCCCCCTATGGCACGGCCATTGTGGGTAGCGTAAAGTTTTAGGTGCTCACACAACTATCTTCAAACAATAAGTAAACACCGGTCCTTCTATGTGAGCCGCATACATATGGAATGGGTACTACCCATTCCATATGTATGCGGTATATATATATAGAAGGGTCTGTAATTATTATCACAGAAAATTGCAATTCATTGACTCACAAAAGACAGTAGCATACTTTTCATGACCTCTACATCCACCAGCTATATATTTGCACTTATCCTGACTTCAAACTGAGAACAAAATTGTCTTATAACACACTTTCACAAAGAACAATATGACCAAAACAATGATTCACAGTTGGAGATTGGGATGCGAGAACGATCGATATCAGCTTGCGTGAAAGGGGAGAACCTTGGTAACTTGGTTTTAATTGCGCTTAATATCAATTTCATGGGCCTCATGGAGTCAAAAATCGGCTAGGAACGAAAAATGCTTGCTAACCCTTGACATTGTCATGTATTTCACTCATATACACCTAAATAATTGTACTTTTCACAATAACAAACCGAAAATCTCAGACAACCGCAGAGGAATCTCAACAATCTTTACCTGTCCCAAATCAATGGTGATATTCACGTTCTCGTACTGCAGGCCCCTAGATAACGACGGTGATTGCCACCATTTCTCTGATCCATCATTCGAAAATCCAATACTGTGATTCCCGGGATAACAGTAGTCACAAGACTGTCCCTTGATTGCAACTGGACCAGGAGCTTGAGCCAATTTACAAAACAGCTCTCGGCCCTCTTCTTCCAAGCCAGGTCCTTCGCCGCAAGTTGCCGTCGCAGTAATTGGCTTCCCTTTGGCAATATCGAAATATGGTGGCTGTAACACTTGTGACAACACACTATTTACTAAAAACACGCATAAAAGCACTAGAAATCGCATCGTGAAGGAGTATCAGCTCAGGTTTCCCTAAGCCGTCCTTCTTTGACTTTTTCTCTGCCGTACTAAAGTCTAATTCAAACCTCTCAGCATGCTTACCGCAAACCGGAAACAGGAAACGAACGAAATCGCGCGGCAAATGTGGATTTCTTGTGAAATGGACCAATTATGATTCTTCATTCAATAGGATGGGTAATCAACATGGCGTCGGATTTCCTTTCTTGTTCACTCTGGACATTTACAATAAATACGAAAACAAACGTGATAGCAGTGCTTTGTAGTCCAACAGTTGAATGACAGGTATTGCGTGATCAATGCTATAATTTCATTTGGTACAGGCTACAAATTTCAGAGAGCAAGGGCAGTACCAATGGGATGACATTCCAAGGTTGAACCTAGAGCGGGGCCGCCAAGAGAATTTTGCGTCCCCGGGGCAAAAGAACAAGACGAGGCCCCCTGCGAGCAGACGATTTTCAGGGTATAGAAATTAACTTTGGAAAATTACTGCTGGTTTACTTTATGAGGCTCCCAGACCTAGAAGCATTGGGTGTTACGAGCCCCCTAGGAGCTTGTGACCCTGAGGAAATTTACTCCCCCCCCCGATGGCCCTGACCTAGAGTCCTCCAAAAAATAATTTCTTTTATTCTGGAGTAAAGAATTGGAATTATATCCCATTGCTAATTCGGAAAAGTCCCACAATTACTGCAGTCAAAAGGAAACTGAAGGAGTTCCTACAAAATTAGCATTCTTCACGAAGCACGATCCCTAGGAAGATCAGGAAATCCCTAGCTGTTTAGCTTCTTCTTTCTTTCTTGATAATTAAATGCAAATTTATCGCATATCTTCGTGTACATTTATATATTTTATAGCTGATAGGTTGTTGTGAGTAAATATAAGATATGATATTATATGAGCGGTGAGCAAACGCAGAGGTAGGGTCAGGAACTTGCCGGCAAGGGGCTGACCAAGAGACAGCAAGCTATAGCAGCTGCTTCTACGAGATAGCTCCTAGAAAGAGTTGTTCACACTCGAAAGGAGCTAGAATGCTCCGACAGGGGCCTGTTGCCTGCTAGCCCTTTCCTGGTCCAGTCTCCTAAGGAGTACGTATTGAAAATCCTACGCACAGAGTTTTTCCCGGCTGGGATTTGCATTAGCTTTGAAGCTGCGTGTGTATCAATACACCTTGGATTCAACAACTGATCAAAATAACTATTATGGAAATATGAAAAATAATAATAATAGAAAAACAACTACTGTAGTATAGGCTGGAGGCCTCTTAACCCTTCACCTCCTGAATTATGTCACAGAGCCTATTGAATATTGTGTTGCCAATTGGCTACAGCAGGAGGTAAAGATTAAATCAGGTCCTAGTGTTGTTTCTACTCTTTTGTGTTTAATTATAGGGGAGGTCATATTGCACTTTTTGAAAATTTTCACCATCAGAGTATTTTACAATGACCCCAACTATTTTAGCAAAATATGAGCATCATCACTATCAGCAAAATTTTCAGTCATTTTTATCCCGTTATTCATGAGTCAACTCTCCTTAACGCACTTCACAACCCTTGTCAGGTGGAACAGTCTACCACTCCATCCAGTTTTCACTTAATACCATCTGGTGTGTTGCGATTTTCCCGGTAGGTCATTTTACTACGACCCCTCCATTTTATGAAAATCTAGAAAAATATGCACCCCCTGCTAATTCAACCTCCTACAATTAAGCACAAAAGAGTGGGCGATGCTCCAGAAAAACATGCAAAGAATGAAAGAAATTCAAAATAAAGTAAAATTGGAACTGCATAGGTCACATTTTGCTCATGCTTGCTGAATGGGGTACTGAAAAATTAGAAACATATTTCTTACCTTCCACCCATCCAAGGGCCTAAAACAAAAGGGAATTTTTGCCTAACTTGTGCAGTTGAAAATGAAACCTGTGTAAGATTAGTGGTTCTCAACCAGGGGTGCTTGCACCCTCTAGGCCCTAGGGGGTCTTAAACATGCTTCCAAGGGGTGTGAGATGTTTTGTACTTAATGAAAGAAGTCAACTTTGAACAAGGTACATACTGTGGGTACAGTGATAGGGCAAAACTTTTTCAGGGTGCCAGTGTAGAAAGGTCAGAAACCACTGAACAAACTTATTAAGCCTGCTTGCTTTTCACTTCAACCATACCCATCATGTAGTTCCAAAGGTACACCATGAGACATAGGAAGCATTCAAACAGAAGGAGGAGACATGCATTCAAGAGCACCCTTACTAGCAAACAAGGCACTATGTAAGCCAAACAGAGGCACTTTACATACAAATTTGTGAAAAAGTGGGGGGCATGTGCGCCCAGTTCCTACCTCTATGGGTACACCATAACAACATTTTATGTAGTATGAATTTGGAAACAGTTCTTATCTTAGAGTCTGGCCCACCATGTGGCTTTTTTTCTACAAAAGTTGCTTTCATCTCAAATACTACAGTTCATTTTGTCATACATAATGAAGATTGCCAAAAAAGCAACTTAATTATTTTCCATAAAACATTCCATGTGTATTGTGTAGGAAAACAATATATTAAGATACCTTCTATAGAAATCAAGCAGAAAGTAGACATTAAAAATAACCAGATAATTTGTATTCTATTGCTCTCCTGTACAAATGTAACAAAAGAGAACTGCTATATGAATATGGCATTTTGCAATGATTTCCCACAAAGTCTATTGTCTTCTTTAAAAAACATTTTCTGTCCTCAGCAGTTTGCTTTTAATTTTGAATATACATCTCCTAGAAAAATTGAGATAGGTATTATTAGCAAGAAAGGAGTGGCTTCATAATATTTATGTTAGTAGGTATATATCAGCATCATAATTTCTCATTCAAAATTGTTAGACTATTTCTAAAATAGGTAATATGCTGCTGAAATTTGATGCTGTAGAGCATATATAAAATTTCTAAGGTTATTTGAATTATTTTTGGCATCCAATTTTAGGGGCATGCTAAATATGAGGTTGATAATTTGGTGAAAATGCCAAGATTTTCAGGCTGTGGCATTTACACAGGTGGAAATGGGTATGGCTTTTTGGAATCAGCATAATATGGGGAGGTTTTGATCAGGGGGGAGTTAATTCAAGGAAGTGGGTGGTGAACACTTTGAAAATTTGGAACTTTTGTGCAGCTAGAAGAAATGGTGGCATTTGCTTGTGTAGCTAAATCTTTGTGATGTTTTATAAAAGTTCTAACAGCAAGAAGGTAACTTCACGGAAGGATCTTATTTCAGAGGTGATAATTCCATTTACCCACTCCACATATTGTGTATGAGCAGCCTATGGCCTGCAGGCCAAATGCAACCCAAGAAGGCTTTATGGCAGTTCTTATGTGGTGTGCTTACTGTGCATGACATTATGGATGTTCTCTCATAAAAATTTTAATTTTTGAAAAATTTTAGACATTGGGTTTTGTGATAAAAGCTTATTCCAAACCTAACGAACATTGTACATTGTGTTTTACTAAGATGATCAAGAGTATTTCCTGCAATATGGTTGAATTTCATTGCCTACTAGATGATCAATATGAAATATTTGACAAACGACCATGGTCAAAAACTAGGTCACAATTCCAACAATGTGGAGAAACTACATATCCTCTGAGAGTCTTGTGTTCCAAGGTAACTATTATGGTCAGTGGCCTTGGCTAAACAACAAACAATATTTGGCTCATATGGAACAGAAGGCTTCCCATGCATGCCACATATGAAAGGCATACTGGAGGGTGGTGCCCAATGAAGGGTGGTTTTAAAACGAGGAAATACAGTGTGACCATTTTTAAGTTCACACTTCAATGTTAACATTTACTTTTAAAGTAGTCAAAGAATACTCAGTCCAGGTTGGAAACTTTGAATAGGAGGTGGGGGCATTGAATAGGAGGTAGGGATTTGCTTCATGGGTTAGAAATAGTGTGGCTGCAAATAGCTTGGATAAGAATCTTGCATGGCTTAGAGCAAAGCATAAAATTGTTTGCCAGATGAATTTTGCATAGCTGGAATAATCACTTTACAAGAATTGTGTGGCTGCAGCTATGACTGACAGCTGATGTGAATGTGGGAGAAATCCCCACACAAGGCAGAAATTCCAACCTGGTACTCAGTTGAATCTAAGGGGCTTTTCTTAAGCAAAACTTATGCAATGCAAATACCTTGATAAATTACATGATACCACATCTATTCTTCCTTCCTCTTTGGGCTATTAACAGCTACATAATGGTACAGCACACAAAGTAGAAACAAGCTAACACCAAGAGCATTTGCAAAGACCGCTAGCTGGTTGTCAGTTATCATTCTGGAAGAGATATTAACCAATAATTAAATATAAATATATAATACATATATATACATATATAAATATACATATATATATATATATATATATATATATATATATATATATATATATATATATATATATATATATATATATATATATATATATATATATATATATATATATATATATATATATATATACATATAATATATATATATATATAATATATATATACACACACACATATATATATATTTATTTATACTGTTCCACATGAGATACTTCATACAAAAATGAACCTCAGCCAACCCAACTTTTCAAATGTGTTGTGTGTAACCTGCAATGCAATCCGAGCCTAATTGGTAGGTAATGCATATAAACTAGCTGTAGAAATATGCAAAGTGATACAGTTCACATTAACTGACAAGAAAATCAACAACCTTGCCAAAGTAACTGCTCCGTTTATTGTCGGTAAATTTAAACAACCATGTATATATGGACTAAATAATTTGCTGTCCCTGACTTGGGTAAAAGTTATAGAACATTCCCCGAATATTCCAGGTTTTCCCTACCTTTTCGTACAAATAGCCTATTTTCCATGCTTTCCAGGTTCAGTATGAACTCTGAATGTGTGTGGCCGAGATTTGACATAATAAGGTGATGCTCGTTCCACAGGTTCCAGCCCGATCTTAAAGCACTCTCATGTCCTAATCTATTGATCAGTAGTACACTGGAAAGTGATTTTTATCCTTCATAGTAAAAACTAGCATGGGACAATACATGATAGCAAATTTATACCAACAACATTCTCAACTCTGCAGGGCCTAGGCCGTCTTTGCTCTGAGATCAACACTGACAGTTGGCGTCAACCAATGAACATATCACTTCATATGCAGTCAAAAAGGTGCAACAAATAAATTGAAGTATAACTAAATAAAAAGTATATATATATATATATATATAGTTTACCTGATGTTTTTACGATCTCGCACGCTTTCGCACTATAGTCCAGACGTGTCGTAAAGCGAAAAAGTGTGGCTCAAACGAGGCTCAGGATTGTCTTCAAGCCCAGGCTCCAGGAGAAACAATACACAAAAACAAAATCAAGAGCGAAAAATAGTAACGGAGGATTGTCGACTTAGGCCTACCAAGCTAATTATCAATAAATGAGGCTACTGTTAATGCCGTTTAATCGAACAAGGCAACATCTAAAATTTTCAAAACTCAATTTCTACGCAAAGGGCTCTAGCAATATCTAAAATATGCCGTTCCCTCAATTCTCAAAAGACATGAAATTGTGCATGACCTAGGGAGAAACCTGTACAAGCATATGCCATAGGAAATCTGTGGTTCACCACTATGCCATCCAATATGTTAGCTCCATGCCTTAAGTGACTCTAGCTTTTGTGCAATGGGTGCGCAAAACGCCATTCTTAATGCAAAAGTGCACCGGTGTAACCAAAATAAGATATTACGGTCCGCCACAACACTTTTGCGCGACATACTCAGATTCTAGTCTGGCCTGTAGTGCAATTTGAATGCTATGATAATAAGAATACCGTTATCTGGTAGTGGCCCAATTCAAATGGGAAGGTGAAGAAACAATTACATTGTGAAGCAGTCAGTTACTTCTTCATATAATCAATGAGGTACTCAGGACCAAAGGAAGAATGCACAAAAATACGTGAAGGAATAATGAAATACAAAGAGTGGAAGTTTACGGTGGCAACTAGCATGCATTAGAAGAACGTATAAAAGTATAACGCCAATACAATAGCAATAGGAAAATGCAAAAACAAGCGTTTTTTAGTGCTTGTATGCAAGCTGCTTCAAGATATGCAACCCAAGAACAATGTAAGACTTATTCGATATTATTGTTGTTCCAAAAACTAAATAATCGTCTTTAGTGTAAATGTACAACTAACCTTAGATTTAACTTCATGGCGTTTCCAACGACTTCAGCATACATGCACGCACGCATGGTTGCAACATCCGCCATTTTGAAAACTAAAAGCAAAAAGGCTTTGGCGCGATATCTAAAAACTGCTGACGCCATCCTTGCAATTGCTATATTTTGATTGATTCTTGTTTCCATGTGCCGTCTCACGCATGGCAAATACATTTTCCTTCTTGTTTCTAACTAGCACTCAACGACTGCAATGCCGAATGTTTAAAGTATCTGCTCTTCCACTCTATTCTCCAATTAGAAAGCTTTTATCAAGTACAATCTCGCTCATCTTGCAAAAATCTATTAACTCTTGCATGAATTAACTTGGAAATAATATATTCTTGGTCATTCATCAAGACAATGGAAGGAAAAGAAACGTCACATGTCTTACAATGTTTTATTAACATAATTCAAAATTACCATGCAAATAATAAAATTACTTTTAAGTTAGTCACAAAGATACAAATCATATCACCAACTTAAAGATATAAAACTATAGCTTTAACTGTGGTACAAAAATATTCATCAATCAGTCGAGGATTACTTCGAGCAACAACAACACAACCCTGGGTAAAGTTTTCCAGAATCACCATGGAGATATTAGATCTCGAGTGCTGCAACCTATCGAAGACGTCAAAATCCCTGACTCGAAGGGATCTGTATTCTACTCTAGATCCATAGATGAAACCACATATACGCATAGGATATAAATACGCATGGGTTGATGGCCTAAGCAAGCTCCACCTGATCCGATTTGCAAGTTTTCAATCTGACTTAAGATCAAGCAAGTTCCTGACAAACAAAGTATCTGAGATATTCGCAAACATAGCATGTGTCTGTGGTATGATGAATCTGGTTGAATATTTGCAAAACATCAAGTACCTGGTGTCCAAAATATTTCTTATGTCGCAATAGCTTGAAGACCAAAATTCACAATTCATGGAAACGTAATAAAAACTCAGAATTCTAATGGTGGTAATTATAAGTTTGCTTCCGCCACCATATTGCTGTCCTCCATTCTATACTGTTGTTCTTCACTGCACTTTACAACAAGCAGAAATTACAATATAATTAAATTCTATTCCCTAAAACATATAAACAGCTAATGGCTTAACTCAATGCAAAAAACATTAGCTCTAGAGCGAGGGAATTTGGTGACTACTATACCCATAGAAATACTAGGACTAGAATGCGCACTATATTGTTCTAAGCTCTTTGGATTGACGCTTGCGGAAGCAATATGGCTGCCAACGACTGGCAAAAAGACTGTTGTTGCAACTGGTGACAGACTTTGTAAAGGAGATTTTCTCCAAATTATTTGGCAGATATTGATTTTTATACCAACTGCAGCCGAGCTCCAGCAACAAGGAATTGGAAGAATAACAATAAATCGGTGAAATGAGCGCCATTTACATCGGGAAGTTGCTTTAGGCCGTGTTGTTCTACTACTCTTCTAGCTTGGTGGTACAATATGACAATAAACAAGGTGAACAGTTGTTCCAAAAACAGTGAATATTCAAGAAGATTGCTTTTGTGAAGGCTGAGTGTCCATGGCCACAATCACCATTAGATTTTAAAGCTTTCTATTGCATTCTCTTTACGTAAAAATTCTAGAGTACCGAATACTCGGTAGGGGTTGGAAAATTTCTTAAAAATTAATGACCATAAGGTTGGAATAAATTTGGGTATCAAGTCAAATTGGGGGTGCCATTATGACTCTCTTGACGTGTCAAGTCATGTGACAGAGTCCGTTTTCTAGTCCTACTATTTTTAAGACTACACCAAAAGGACAAGTGAGCTATATGAATTATCGGATAAAAATAGTACTTATCTACCACCAAAGCTTTGGCTAATGAATAAGACTCATTCCACCTATAATATATAAAATAACCCTGAACATAAACTGACCTAAGTGTCCCACATATAACAGCTAAATTAACAGCCTTAACTGATTTTCTCATAACTACGTTAAGAGTGTGAATCACATGCTATAATTGTAATTGTTCGCTTAGTCTAAATATTCCGTTT
>OLMO02000252.1:11203070-11217460 GCA_900291935.2 Cassiopea xamachana
GATGACGCTGAACTACCTCCTGACGGGTCAGGCATTGTTTTCGTGGTGAACATACCTGAAAATTAACACGAAATATGTAAAGGGAAAGGTAGAAATATTAGACACTATTCTTATGGACACTAACCTATGGTATGCTTTATAATCTATTCCACATTATTCATCTTTCTCTGTTATATGGTCTGAAATTCATTCCTAAATATATTAACATGTAAAATTACTTTTTCTGTGATGAATATACCAATGGACGTGTTTAAGAATACTTTTAGTAACCATTTCAGGGGCATTGTATAATTTTGATTGCTAGTCTATACTGTTAAGAAATATGCAAATAGTCTGTTGGTACTACAGAACTTAACCAGAGCACGAAAAAGCGGCAACATTTTTAGACATACTAAAAAGCGTTTTTCGTCCGACACTCGTCAGAGTATGAAACGTCGGTAGCGACCGAAAGGTTAACCGAAATATATTGCCAGATACGATTACACTTAGGGCTAATTAGACGTATACTATCACGTGTAATCGTATCTGGCTTTATATTTCGGTTAACCTTTCGGTCGCCATCCGACGTTTAACACTCTGACGAGTGTCAGACGAAAAAAGCTTTTCAGTATGTCTAAACTGTTGCCACTTCTTCGTGCTCTGGTTAATATCAAGATATATTTAAGTGTGAAGATGATTTATGGTTTCCTTGATATCATCTATTTCATAATCTGAACACATAAAAACAGGAGTTTCCCTGGTGTATGATAGCAAGAGGAATTTTATTAAATTTATGAGATGATATATATATATATATATATATATATATATATATATATATATATATATATATATATATATATATATATATATATATATATATATATATATATATATATATATATATATAATGAAATAATATGAAATAATATTGGACAATCTTATGACAAATGAGATAAAATTAGTTTTCTGTCGAGTATACAAATGAAGTTTGTAAACTGATGCTTGTGATTCTCCAAAGAGTCTCTTAAGATCTTGATTATTTTAGCTTCATTTTCTTATAAAATATTGTCTTGTTTAAAAAAGTGCATGAAAGTAAGCAAAACAACAAATTAATTAAGGCAAAGAAATAATTTAAAAACTAAGTAAAGTTATGATCACTTAGCGAAAATTCGTATGCTGTAAGGATAAAGCAAAAGCTTCTTGCTATCAGGCTGGTTCACTATGCTCATGTGTTTACTGCAATGAATTTCCTAGAATTTTGAGTAATTCAAACAGGAAGTAAACAAGAATTTGTAATCTCTACTAACCAATTTGTTGTTGCTTGGTTCCAACCTCGGTCCCATTCTCAGGCTCGGTTGAATTTAGCCTTTCAATGTAGCGGTTTGCTAAGTACGAAAAAACTACGAAAAAAATAGATAGTAAATCTATTAACAAACTGTTGAATAGAAATCAGCTCGCTTGCACAGGCATCGTCTAAACAGAAAACGCGTACAAAGTCGTAGTTCATTTGAAAAATATGATTATGAGAAGTGGAGATGTAATGTAAGGTTTACGAAAGATAAACAATCAGAGCTTTTTGCATGTTTTCAAAATTTTTTTGGTTTTTGCTTGTTTCTAATTTTTTTTGTTTTTTAATAAACAACATATTTTTTTGTATTGCACATCAAAAAAGTCCTTTCCCGCGCCCAATGGCGCATAGGGCGGTGCCTATCTCCGTTTCTATAGCCCTAGGCTACGCGTCTGCGAATGCAGTGAAAGCTACAGCGGGGGCTAGTCCACTGGTAGCTCCGCGAGTTTAACTTTCCCACTCCATTCTCATATGTCGAGCGCCAGATGAGAAGGCAGTGACTACCATTTTTAAAGCCTTTGGTATGACTCGGCCGGGGCTCGAACCACGACCTACCGGTTGTGAGGTAGACGCTCTACCACTGGGCCATAACTCCGGTTGTATTGTAAATAGTTGGTTTAAATTGGTATGAAGTTACTATTGTAAATACCATCTCTAAATATGTATATATGAAATATGTTCCTTAGACACCGAAATTATAGTAAAAGCAACTTTAGAAATTTCAAAGTCTTCTAAGAGCTAGTTCATACATTCAGCCATAGATGACCCGAACCTATTATAGCATTGGTTCAGCAATGCCGCGACCGAAGGAGATGAGCCAGTGTTGAACCAATAAACAGCGTGACTGTGGCTCGAGCCGATGCTTTTCTGTGGTTTCATATGCTGAACCGAAGATGAACTTAACTACTCAAATTGCTAAATGCATAGGTTCGGCTCATCTACAGCTCATCGTATGAACTAGCTCCAAACTCCCTATCAAAATAGATTACACATATTTTCTACAACAAAGATTTTTGGCTCAGTACTGAAACGTTTCTAGCCTTTTGAAGATTTCAGCATCCACATTTGCTACAGATTTTCTAAGTAAAAGATGGTTAACTTTCTTAGGAAAAGCTGTTACAGGTTGGCCAACAGTCAAATGGAATTTTTTTCCTGGGTTTTCCAGAGGATTTTCTGCCAAATTTCAATGGTTTTCCAGGGGATGTTTGACTACATTTTCGAAAAATTTGATTATCACGTATAGATCTGCTTGTACCTATTCACCTTTTTTCTGCTTTTTACTTGAAATTTTGTGACACGTGGTACCACATGACACTTGGTACGCTGCTTTCCTCCCAACAACCTCATAGATCCTCCTCCGCTGCGTTACGCGAATAAACAAGGCAGCAGCACTGCTAGGCCAAAAATTGATGTGCGGAAAATCTGCCTAAGAACATGACTTTTCAGGGGTGGGTTGTAATTTCAGGGTTTTCCAGGGTATTTTTCCAGGGGCAAAGAAAATCCAGGGTTTTTCAGGGTCTTCCAGCGTTTCCAGGGTTTGTTGGCCACCCTTTGTTAAGCTTCAAAGCTCTTTACATGCACATTAAAAGAGATTGGAAAAAGTTGCAAGAGTACAAGGTACAGGTGAAATATAACAACAAATCTTAGTATTGAACTATCTTAACCTCCTGGGCAGCAGTCTCGCACTATTTTCCTGTCACTTTCGCATTACCAAAATCACTTTCGTATTACCAAAATCATTTTCATTTTCGATCACTGGCGCTTCTTGCCAAAATATTGACCAGATCCCGTGCGCTATAGCTCATATTGTATTTCGGTAGTGCCATATCTGAGGTATGTGTAATAAAACTAAAATTTTTACACATATAAATCGTTGCTTCAAAACTGTGCGATCAAAACAATCACTATCAGTGGATGAGAAAGCTACTGTGCATTTTATCTACTATGTACTAAAGCTACTACATTATGGTTTTACCAAACATACCTAAGGTATGAAACTACCGAAGTATAAAACCACTTTCGTATTACCAATATGAGTTGCAACGTTGCTACAAACTCTTTTTTTGTAAGAATGAAGTTAAAGTAATAAGAATAAGAATAAAGTATATACAAATATTGACACTCAAAATCACTTAAACGTAAGAACAATTTAAGATTAATGTGGTAGTATTAAATTTTACAATCTAACACAATTCTATTGTCTTTCTCGGCTATTATGACGAAGAGTGTATTTAAACAGTCTGTTGGTACTACAGAACTTTACCACAGCACGAAAAAGCGGTAACATGCTTAAAAGCTTTTTTCCTCCGACACTCATCATACAGCATACTTAAAAGCTTTTTTCCTCCGACACTCATCATACAGCATACTTAAAAGCTTTTTTCCTCCGACACTCATCATACAGCATACTTAAAAGCTTTTTTCCTCCGACACTCATCATACAGCATACTTAAAAGCTTTTTTCCTCCGACACTCATCATACAGCATACTTAAAAGCGTTTTCGTTCGGCAACATACGTAGAAGCTTTTTCGTTCGACGTTTTCATACCCTGATGAGTGTCGGACGAAAAAAGCTTTTAAGTATGTTGCCGCTTTTTCGTGCTGTCGTAACAATTTAAGAATAATGTGAGGCTCAAGCTTCATCAAGGCATAAGAATTTCTTGTGTATCCTAGTTATAATACTGCCTTCCCATGCACTTTTGCATTATCGATACAAAATATAAACCCTTGCTTAGTATTTTGAAGCAGTAAAACATCGAAAAACATTGGAATATTCCGTATATTTCTAGGCAAAGCTACATTTTTGGTATTTAAGAATAATTTAAGAATAAGTCTATGCTTAAAATCAGAAAAAACTAAGAATATCGAGGCTCGGAAAAACGTGTGGTAAATTTAAAAAAAAGAGTGTAGATAAAAAGTTACCTTTTATAACTTAGAAATTCTTAAGAGAATTCCAGATAATTAAAATACAACATTCATAAAATTTGGGAAATATACACATGACATGAAAAAATTTGATAAGAAAATGCCTTACAAGCCGTAACCATAGCTTTAATGCACGAATACCATAAACAGTGATAACAGTCACGATTCGACGGGTACAAAAACAACACTCTACTGATTGTACAGGTCAAATTGGCAAATGGACAATTTTACTGGGCAAATACGCGCGTGAAAACTTCATGTTTCTATGACAACAAATGAGCATAGAAACCGGGGGTATCAAATCATATCTAATTTACTCAGATTATTAACATAAATATTGACACATTACATAGTCATTCTCAAAGCAAAACAATACCTATCATTAAAGACTCTTAGGAATATTTAATCGTGAAATCTCAAATACACTGCTAAATATTGACTACTTTTTCGGCTTTTAAGTGAAAGGCTAAAACAGGACACAACACCCTGTTTCGATGCCTTCTAGTCCCTCCATATATATTTACTGCTCATTAGCACAATAAATCATGCACTAAAACATGTGTGATCTATCTCTAAGCACAGATCTTGTCAGTGCATAATGACAATAAAATCAATTGTAGCCGATCCCAGACGCGCGAAACTTTATCTAAATTTCAATAGTAAAAATCCAGCGAGTTGTAGATAAGACGCAGAATTTATCTATAGTGACACCGAACTAACATCAGCTAATTTATAACTTCAATCCTCCAAATCAACTCGACACAAATTAATCGCTATTAATCACCTCATGTAAAAATTTTCCGACGTGCCAAATTGCGTTTCCCGCGGGAAATCACTAATCCCGCGCATTCACATGCTTGTTCGTATATTTCATTTTGGATTCTTTGCGAATGGTAGCTCTTCAGATTACTCGAACTGCTCTATGGGGGGTCATGCTAACTTACACTTCAATTGACAAAAAAAGAATACGGATAACGTAGAAACAAAACCTTAAAATAAACTGTTAACCTAGCCAGCTCATATTCCTTGGAAAGGATACTCTTTATCTGTACTTAAACTATCTTTGTAGGGTGAGTGGCCAAGCGAACCAGCAAGTCCCCATTAGCCTAACTGAAGTTAAGGACGGCTGTGTTCGGTCAGAAACTGGATGGGCGACCTCCAGATGAAGGACCAAAACAGCTCATTCCGCCGTCCTTCGGAAGGGACTTTAAACAAGGGGTGCCATGCCTGAATGCGGCATTCACAGTAGGCCTAAATTAGCTGAATAAGCTAGGTATAACTGCCTACTCAAAATAAAGTAAACAACAACAACAACTCGAATATATCAGCAGATATACAAGCATATGGCAGTGAATGTTAAAACAATGCCCACCTCAGCCCACTCCACCCCCACTTCCTTCCCCATTCTAGATGGTTTGCAGAATACACGTCGTTTTTATAAGACAGTGGTTTATAAGAAACTAGTGCTCAGCTGCTCAAAAAATTAAGAAAATTCAGTGCTGGAATTTTGAGAATTTAGAAAGTTGTTTAGTGTTTTGTATCTAAAATTCGATTTACAAAATGTGTACAAAATGTCATGCATGTGATGTTGGCTACCCTATAACAGTTTACCTTCTGTTATCTACTAAGATTTATCATCATTTCAAGTGTACATTGAGCTTTTTCACTTTCCAATAATGTGAATGCGCAAAACATTAGAACTCAAAAATCTTTGTTAAGAAATTGTTAGGAACGTTTTGATACTGTAATCGTGAAAAAGTTAAAATAATTTCAGTTCAGGGCCAAAGAAACTATCTCAAAAAACAGGTGTAATTGTAGAAGCTCTGTTCGTAGCAGAAGCTATGCTACCAACGAGATTGGTCGGATAAAGTATTTTACCACAGCACGAAAAAGCGGCAACATTCTTTTCATATACTTAAAAGCTTTTTTCGTCCGACACTTATCAGAGTATGAAAACGTCGGATAGTGACCTAAAGGTTAACCGAAATATATATCCAGATGCAGTTAATGTGATAGGATGCGTCTAATTGGCCCAAGTGTGACCAATTAGGACTTATTAACCATTGTTTACTTGAAGAGTCCCAATGAGAAAACAAACTCTTTTTGTCGACATAAAACTGGGTTTTGAGTCTTGATGTAAACAGATTCCAAAACACTTAAATGAAAAGACGACCTTGCTTACCCAATGATCCGAAAATTGTCGTCTGTATATGTTTTGGTGCATTCTGGATTTGCATTGTCCTATGGCTGACTCACAATTAACTTATTGCTAGTCCATTTGCTGCATAGAAAGCCATACCGCAGATTCTTGATGAATCATTGCTGATGCTATAGGGTAACTGCTATAGGGTAAATGCCCAAGCAGATCAAAATAACAAGCTACAATCTTCTCCAAACAAAAATAGTACAAATTAACGAGTGGAAGCAAGTAAATGCACTCTTTTCTGTACAAAAGGACATTGTACAGTTTCGTAATTCTTCTTGAACAAAGTACTAGAGTTTCTTAATTTTTTCACCGGCCTAATATTCGTTTCTTACAAACAAGTTTCTTATAAAAAAGAACAATAGATGGAACCAGTTTCTTATAAAAAAAATGTAGTGCCAGTAATGGCCTGCTGCTATGATGCATGATTCATTTACACAAGGTTAGAAGTTGGCGAGTAGTACAAATTAACGAGTGGGGAAGCAAGTCAATGTACTCTACTTTAGACAAATCGGCATTGTACAGTTTCTTAATTTTTCTTGAGCAAAGCACTAGAGTTTCTTAATTGTTTGACAAACCTAATGCTAGATTCACACTGTAGATTTTCGTCTATAGATTCAGAAAGACATCGACAAAACGAAGAATGTCGGTAAGCGTAAACAAAGACGCCGCGTGCGAACAAAGTCGATGACTCACTTGTCGATGAAGTAGAACATGTTCTACTTCTAGTAGAATTTTATCGATAGATCAATAGAATTTCATCTTCTTTTGTTTGTTTCCTTATTTTTCAATATCTAAGCACAGAACTGGAGACAGTCAAAACAAAGGTTTCATAAGTGGTGCACATAACTGCCTTGTTTAGCATTTGCTGTCATCAAAAGGAGAGAACAAAGACGCCATGTCCTGAACCAATCGTGGACCTAGCTAACTGGTTTAGTAAATATTATGCCTACAATAGCTATTGAAACAGAAATAGGTGAGAATTCATGTGAAAGAAGGTTTAGGGTTTCAACTAAATCTGCCACGTAATAAAGACGTGCTCAGTGCATACCTTCTTTGACATTTAAATCTTCCTTCACTGAAGTTCGATAAAATCTCAGTTTGAGTTTCTTTGCAAGTGCCTCAGCTTCATCGCTAAAAATCAGAGATGCTATCAGTCGCTGTCAAGCATGATCAATGGTCAACATACACTTATCCAAAGATAATTCAAACACTAAAGTTGGTTTCTGTAACTCACAATTTAGCCATCATTACTATTTTCATCATCATCATTAACCATCAACCATCAATCATCATTAATCATCAATCATCATCATCATCATCATCACCATCATCATCACCATCATCATCATCACCATCATCATCATCACCATCATCACCATCATCATCATCATCATCACCATCATCATCACCATCATCATCATCACCATCATCATCATCATCACTATCAGCATCAATCATCATAATCATTATTACCAACCATCATTATCATAATCATCATCATCAATCACCAACATCGTCTTCAACATAACCATCACCACTATCAATATCATCATCATAATCATCACTCATCATCATTATCATCATCACCATCAACCTCAGCATCACTATTAGTGCAAACACCATCATTGTCGTCATGCTCATTACAGTATCATAAACCACAGTCAAAAGGTACCACTAGTAGCAATTGCTTTTGTTAAATACAAGGTAGTCCCAGCAAATGGAAGAATCAACAAATAGATCATGCAGATAGAAGAGAAAGAGATAGAGCGGCAGGGAGCAGAGAGAAGCATTAGACAGATAGACAGTGTATCAGAGAGAAGCAGGTAGAGCTAATCGGATGAGAAGCAATGGGCAGAGAGATGGAATGAAGCTCCAAGCTGAAAATAAATAAAATACTTACGGTCGCATCTTTGCATCTTCAACTAAGTCAATTTTATTCTGAACTAAAACCATTGGAATGTCGCCACACTCTTCAGTTACCTGTGGTGTAGTAAGCAGCATTGGAAGGGTCACTGCATATTGGGCATAAATTTGCATACTAATTATAATATAATGAACAAATAATGACATTGGATAGGCCTTATTCGATAGAGTTTTATTCACATGTGTGCTTGTGTGTTCGCATGTGTTTGAGTGTGTTCATATATGGGTTTGCGTGTGTTCACATGTATGTTTGTGTATGTTCACCTGTGTGTTTGCGTGTATGTTCACATATGTGGTTGTGTGCTTACATGTGTGCATATGTTCATGTGTGTTTGAATATGCTTGTGCTTGCATGTCTTGCAATCAGAAGTGTTTTTGCATTCATTTTATACAAAATTGGTTATCTTCAAACTTCATTGCTTCATATAAGAAACGTTGGCGTTGGGCAAATGGACCTTTGGCGGTTTATTCTTTTAAAAACTATCGCTAATAATATCTGTACGCAATACAACACGGTGATTAATTGCATATTCCACAGGGCTACAATGAGTGTCGATGCCTAATTTCACTTCTACTTGTACCCTATGGCATTTTGATTTGAAATTTCTTGTGGTATCCTCTTGCAAACTGTGCGTTCATTATAAAATATGGAAAGTAATAGGAATCAAGGAACATTATAGCGTAAATTATATTATATGATTCTTTAGCGCAACGTCATTCTGCAATTGCAGATCAAATCTGCACCAAAAATATCGTATAATAAGTGACGTATAACTTCAGTATGCAAGAAGGCATCAAAATATGCAGAGCTTAGTGTTTGAAAGCAATAACCAAATGTCATACCCTTTCTGTCCAACGAGTCATTGCATCAAATGATGTCCTATCAACTGTAGAAAAGACGCAAACACAGGCTTGAGCACCTAGAAAGCAATGACACAAACCAGGTTTTATGCTGTGTTTCCACGGGACCGGTTCCAATTAGAACCGTAACATTCTGGGTACGGAAAGGCCTCGCATTTCCATGGGACTGCTTGAAATGGTTTCATTAGGAACTGCCAATCGGTTCCAAATTCGTCTGCGCTCGAATTAGGTCCGAATTTGAACCCTACTCTTACAAACTGGTGGAACGTTTCAAAATGGAACGGATAGATAAAGAATGCAGTTCAAAGAAAAGTAATTGGTGCGCTCCTTATGCTCTTCTATTGTTTTCTTGCACACCTGCTAGGCAATTGTCTCCTGCGCAGTTCCAAAATGGAACTGGCTTCGTGGAAACGCAAGGCCTATCCGAACTCAACTGTTACGGTGCGAAATTGAACTATCACGTGGAAATGTTCTCTTAATCTGTTGTAATCTAAAACTTTCTTGGAAACAATTCTTCTTCGCTGAGCCCGAGATTAAAAGTGGCCTTGTTTTCTGTTTTGAAAGTGTTGTGCCGAATCCGGCTCAATACAATATTACTCCGGTACTAAGATACTGACTTATAAGAAACTGCAGCCTGCCACGTGGCACCATATCCACCCTGATATAAGAACCAGTCACTCGTAAACTTTAAATCAGGTTTCTTAACAATAATTGTGATTATGAATATTTAATTTTTCAAGCACTTCATAATACCAGCTGTAAATTCGAATAGTCACTGTCTAATATTTGGTGTAATGCAACCCAAATAAAAGCCAATTTCATGGTTTCTTTTAAAACATACATGCACACATTTGGTACGTTTTTTGCTGCAATTATGAGAAATTATTCAGCCTGTTTTATGTGTGTTCATTTTTAAGAAACCATGCAGCCTCGTTAAACAAAATTAACTTCCTAGTGGCAGGGTAATACTGTACCGTGTAACTGCGGCTAACATAAGGAAAGCTAATTCCAATGTCATTCATCTCCTAAATCTACCAAGAACTAACAGCCAGCTTAAAAAGCTAAGAGGAGCCGAAAACAAATAGTTGTAGTGGATACGTCTGCCTAAAAATGGACTGGAAACTTCATTCTGACTTCTGAGCATCAGACTGGGTTTGAAACAATGCCTAGACAGATCTATTTTGGGTAAAATTTCAATTCAGAAAGCTCAATAGGGCAAAGCAACAGAAATATGACACAAATAACCTCAAACAGAGTCTCTCTCTCCTGTCTACTTGCGTAGCGTTTGGACAGCATTTCAATAAATGCATAACCTTGTAGATTAACTAGATAGCAAAGACGCTGACGTACCTCTATAGTATACAGATGTTAGCGAATCAAACTCCTCTTGTCCCGCGGTGTCCCACAGCATAAGCCGCACATCCTCGCCATCAAGACTACAGACAAATTAGACAATATTACTCTTTTCAATTTGGCCTTGACCCTAAAACACGTACAGGTTGTGAGCTTTCTACATTATTAGCTGTCGAGTTATTTTTACGTGGGGGTTCCTCACTCGTCCTAACTATGATGTGCCTGTTCCTCGCCTAAAGGCAACATCTTGGGACTATAAGAAGTGGGGACTTCGGCCCCCAGCAACCCTAGTCCCGCCACCCGTGGGATCTCTATACAACAGCTATTCATACAGGCCTAGAGAAGAGCCACGAGGAAAAACATCTTTCATCTTTATATATTTCACTACTTCGACATTCCAATAATTGCTAAAATTAGGCCTAAGCCAGTAGAGATATACGGTTTAGTGACAAGTCTACTGGCTTAGGCCTAATTTTAGCAATTATTGGAATGTCGAAATAGTGAAATATATAAAGAAGAAAGATGTTTTTCGTCGTGGCTCTTCTCTTGAAATTTATACTTCAGCTGCGATTTCCAAACAACCTGAGGGCAAATATGTCCTTAAATTAAGATATAATCAAATCCAATTTTAAATTCACGTTAGCATGGAAACACATTTATGCTGCAAAACAATTCTAAATGAAACACACACTGGACAATGAAGTCATAAAGTGCACCAGGGTGCTCAAACGACACAAATACGCAACTACGTTTTGAGCATCCGCATAACATAGAACCGTGGATGTTACTTGTTTCCTCCCATAGGGTAACCAGGGGCGAATCTGATGGGGGCCACGGAGTCATGGCCTCTCCCAAGTAGTAGCATTTCCTCTGGCAAACAATTTTATAAAGAAACTTCTCGCATGAAAAAGATAATGAAACAGGCAATGGCTCCCCCCAAAGTCCAGCCCTGGATCCACCCCCGTGGGTAACCTATTAGGATTAATTCAGGATATGCAAGCTACACCTTGAAGACCTTTGTCTAGAACTCCAGCATATCTTCAATGTCTAGCTTACTGCACAAGTATTAAGCAAACGGCTACTGTGAAATATGCCAGCTGTGAAAAGGGCAAACTGATAAAGGGCTTATAACAGGCACATACCGTAAAGACTTGACTCAGCCCCCGAATAAGCCCCCGTCCATAAGATCGTTTCTGACAAAGAAGCCGCCACCCTTGAATAAGCCCCCATGGGACTTACATGTGCTCAATATAATGCAGGTTAACAACAAAAGAAAATCAAAATAATCAGCTATTTATCAGTATATTTGGGCTAATATTTGACCCGAACAACTGTCTTCAAAACCTCAATGATCCGTATTGGGTTGTGAGGCACCATCCCCTTTTCCACATTGAGGATGTGCTTTATATGAGTCAAATTGTTAGGGGACAGCAAGTTGAGAGTGCAAAAGTTAATATAAGATATTGTGCTTAGCATATCCCAGCACATGTAGATTTAATAACCTCACTTGAGTAAATCCTCACCGGCAAAATTGTTTCTGACAAATAAACCCCAGGGAGCTTAATCAAGTCTTTATGGCAACTGGAGGAAATGTCCTGGAGGGACGAAACCTGCCTGTACAATCAATTTACATAGCAAATATTTTGCTATGTAATTCTCCAACTTAATATCTCTGTTGGGGGGCAACTAGGCACAAGTTTTCATTTTGGGGTGGTACTGTTCCCAATGCCTCCCTGCAGGTATATTCCTGCCTTATAAACAGCAGGGGTCTCAAGCTTACAGCCCATGGGCCACTTGCATCTCACAGAATGATACTTTGAGGTCTCTACGTGGAAACAGAATACAATACTACTGTTACTCACAGGTAGAGTGAAGAGCCCATGGGCCAATCAGTCAATTCTTTCATGTTTCAGTCTAAACTATGCTATGATACACCATAATGGCACTTCATGTTCTGAAGAAATCATTAAATCTGGTAGTATGGACATTTGAGGATATTTCTATGATTTTTGTGGCATCTCTTATGCATCCCAGCCACACCCAGGAGATACCTCCAATGTCCCCCCAGGCCAACTATGTTTGAGACCTTCTTTAATAGAGAATTTCTAGTGCCAATACCATAACAAAAACTATTGACCACAAAAAACTATACTTATTTACAATCAAAAGACGGTATACTAGATATCCTTATTCTCTACAAGAAAACACATGTATGGCAACTATTCTGTAGACAAACACCAATATACACTGAACCATTTCTCCAAAATCACATAAAATGATGTACAGACTTTCATTTAGTATGGTAAACAAAACACAGACTACAAAACAAAAGTTGTAGTGTTGTTTATCACAATGGATATGACACTTTTTGATATCATTATTTTGACTCTAAAACTCTATTGACAACTAAGAATTAATTCAGTTTCAATTAATTGCAATAAAATGAGGCATATGAGTGACATCTCCTAAGATTTACTGGATTTTCCTGCATTGTTTCAAACAATCAAGAAAGCGCAAAACTACTAATTCCTGTCAAGGATAAATGTCCAGTACCTAAAAGCCTATGTCACTTAAATCTTCCTACCATATTTTTACTATGATAAGACAAAATTATATTGTCTGTGCATTCTGGCAGTTTAGATAAACATTCATGGCTGACAATGCAGCCATTGTGCAAAATCCTTGGTCTGAGACAACAACATGAATATTGGCTCCCAATGCATTGTGGGTAGGTACTTCAATTTCTTCTATGGGCTATCGCCAATAGGAATGACACCACAGACATGTGACATCCTTGCAAGGCATTTATAAAATCTGGCAAAGTAACTTAGCAAACTGCCAGTATTTCCATATGAACAGCATGGAATTTTGCATAGCTGTAACGCAGTGGCAGAAAATTCAATATTTATATGGTGTGTGGCAAATTCTCTTGACTATTATCTGTTATTGCTACCCATTAACTAATATTTATACAGTTCTTGCCAAAATTCTTCAAGTCTAAAAATGCCCCCAATTCTTTGCCACTCCTGTGGAGGTAAAAAACAAACTACACATTATACTCTTTGAAAGTGTCACAGGGAAACTGCTTAACAATTATCAACCATTACTATAAGAACTATCACTGAAAACTATTGACACCAAAACTTCTTTTATTAAGCTAAAAGTAATGCAAAAGTCTCTTGCACACAGGTGTGCATAGCAGTGGGTAGGAAGTAAGCTAAAAAGTGTCAAAGCCCATGCTACATTCACTATTTCCTCAATAGAAGGTAACTATCAATTTGAAACCAAACACTATTTCATCCTAAAGATGTTGAGTTTTTTGCATCCAGTGAATGATAACTCTTTGGACATGGCTAAACTTACTCTAAGGTACTCAGGAATCAGAGAATTTAGCAGATATTACAATCATAATCAGCATCAGAATCAATATTTTAATTATCATTTTCATTAGCTGACTTTTTCACCTGAAGAAGAAAGACGTGGTACCATGATGCTGTAGTTTCCAGTCCCCCCTCCAATATTGCAGTAGAGGCATGGGTAGCTTCAAAAGTGCAACCACCAGAGCAACAAAAAGGCAAACCTTTCTATTGGTTCTCATATTTTTGTTAATGGTATGTGAATATGAGGAGCACTATATATTACAAAGAAGTGTTAAAGCTTTAGTAAAATAACATCACCATCATAATAATCCTTGTCATTATCATCATCATTATCATCATCATTATCATCATCATCATCATCATCATCATCATCATCATCATCATCATCATCATCATCATCATCATCACCATC
>OLMO02000252.1:11227095-11271870 GCA_900291935.2 Cassiopea xamachana
TGAAAGCAAGTTCTAATGCGTTAGTCGAATGCCAACGGTCAAGCATTGCATAGCAGAGATTTGTTTCTATGGCGACAAGATGATACTAGTTCATTGCGTCTGTTCAGGGTAGAAACTGTCTGCAAACTGCAGTAATTTACCAAGCCTCAGTTACACGTAAAGACAACAAAAAAACAGAAACATACATCGGACTAACAGAGAATGAATTCAAAGTAAGGTATAGAAATCACATCGCAACATTTCACCACAACAAGGACAGAAACTCCACCGAACTGAGCAAGTACGTCTGGGCTCTTAAGGACAACAACATCGAACATTCCATCTCCTGGCGCATCATCTCATCACACCAACCCTATAACAGCTCAAGTAAACGATGCAACTTGTGTCTCAAAGAAAAATTCTTCATAATCTGCAGACCGGATCTTTCTACCCTGAACGCTTGACCGTTGGCATTCGACTAACGCATTAGAACTTGCTTTCATTATTCGAATTTTTTCTATATTTAAACGGTGGTTAAATATATTCTTATAATATCCCCTGATGAGTGGGCAACCACGAAACAGGCTTGTAGGGATGAAATGGTAGTTTAGTTTGCCGTTTTCATTTAGTACTTTATATATATATTTATATATACATGCACATATTCAGATCAAAGTGCCCCATTTCAGCACACACAGTTGCTCTTTTTACATATATATGCATATAACAAGCTATTGCATATACAACCAGAGCTACCGAGGGGGAGGCAAGAGAGCAAATTGCCCCAAGGCCCCAAGCTACAAGGGGCCTCAAACTACCCAATGCTTCAAGGTCTGGGGGGCCTCATAAAGTAAACTAGCCGTACTTTTCCAAAGCTAATTTCTAGACCATGAAAATTTTCTCGCTTTGCTCACAGGGGCCTCAACTGTCTCTTTTGCCTCGGGGCCTTAGAATTATCTCAGCAGCCCTGTATACAACATACATAATCAATCAGAATATTAAGCAATGGGTATAACTACGTGGTTTGTAAAGATCACCTACAATTGATTGTGTACATGCTATCTGTCCTAATCTCAATTTCTTGTATGTCATCTTCAACAGCTCTCTCCAGTGCTTTAATAGCTGCCTTTAACAATAACAAACAATAAAATCATGGCTTCAAATTCTTCCTTTTCATCTAATCATTTTTTAAAATAAAAAAATACTATGCTGTACCTTTTCGTTTGATCCCTTAAGTCAGTCTCCAGTTGGTGCAATTTTCATTCAGTTAGATGCTTTGGCCTCTGTTCTATGATTCTATTTACATCTACCTTCCTCAGTGTATATATAGATATAAATATATATATATATATATATATATATATATATATATATATATATATATATATATATATATATATATATATATATATATATATATATATATATATATATATATATATATATATATATATATACACATAAACACTTGAATATACATAAACGCTTGACACTAAGACATACATAGGACTAACAGAAGGATCATGGAAACAACGATATTCACAGCACAAATTATCTTTCAATAACCACAAATATGAGCAAAAAACAACGCTATCAAAATTCATCTGGAACACAAAACGACAAACTGGAAAAACACCAGAAGTCTCTTGGTCCATCTCAAAGCCCATCCCATCCTATAACAACACCAGCAAACGATGTCTACTTTGTATCTCAGAAAAACTCTCCATTGTCACATTCAAACACACAACACAACTACTGAACAAAAGATCGGACCTCCTTTCAAAATGCAGACACAAGAACAAATTCCTACTTCGCAACTTTAAAAGCAAAGACTGAGAACATGAACCCCCGGACTGCAGATAATGAAACTAAACACCTAAAACCCCCCTTACAAATTAACTAACATATTTGAACGCTTGTAACCATCCGTAGCATAATTGCCTGATGATCGAGAAATCGTAAAACTAATAGTCGCAATTCCGCAGTTTCATTTTCTGTGTCAATCTACCTATATTACGCTCTGCGAAATGTATTGAGCACTCTCAGTTATAGAGGATACAAGGAATTCAATTTACATATCTACATATATATATATATATATATATATATATATATATATATATATATATATATATATATATATATATATATATATATATATCAACAGGAGAGCTTTCAAATATCCAATCAATAAGTTTATATAGAAAGAAACTGTAAAAGCTTTGGGAGATAGGAAAATAATCATAGCAGCTGTTTTTTAGCACGACAATGAAAGTCATTGCCAAAGACAACAAAGTTTGATAAAAGGGACTTTTTTGTATGCGTACTTAGATGTGTCAGCCCCTTCCCCCTTTATATGCATGGCACATGCTTTTACTTGACCCCCTTCACATGTACATACTAAATGATTGACCCCCATATTTATTAAGCATTGGTTCTCACTATTTCATAAACTATCTTCTTTATGGCATACACAAACACTACAGAATCAAACCAAATGAAATCAGGACTTACATTCAATTCAGCTCTTTGATTGGTTTGACTGCCCTCCAGTCTCTCTGAAACATTTCTACAGCACAAAAGCAATTATCTAAATTCAACTTCAGATTTTAACAAATCAGAAAACACACTCTACTTGAATCAGTTGGCTGGCTTCAGTGATGCATGATAATCTGGAAGGGGTGTGAATGCTTTGTATAGAACTTCTCTTAATAAAGTTCTCTATGACAATTGAGCACATCAACAAAAATGTAAAATCTGGGCATTTTGACATCAAACAAGTATATGGCCCATTCAAATCTATACAAAATGGACATAAGAGCAGTAAATTCAAAGCAATTTTTTGAAATCTTTAGCTAACCTCTTATCACCTTCACCCCAAAACACTCCAATGCCAGCATGGGCTTTTCTACGCCCATTTGCAAAACAACCACCATCAGTGTAAACAACTGGTGCATTTGCTGATGACAAATGAATGGCTAGGCTGTGTGATGAATGTCCTGAATTGACGAAATGACAATGAAAATGATTGGCAGATATTTAAAATAAAGTCTTCAGTTACAAATAAACAGAATGGTCTCAATAGACTGGGGTGAGCCTTTCTCCACAAATTTATAAAAAATGGTGGGGCTTCAATATGTGAGGGGGTGGGAAGGTTTCTTCAATTCAGTAGATCAATGCCCAAATTTCCAAACTTGTAGCAATGATACCCTTTAAATAACATATGATTCAAGCAAACACTTATGGCACCTAATGAAAACAATCATTTAGACTGTGACCAAGGTTTTCTCAACAAGAATGCTATGAGGATCAACTAAATAGAGATGATGTATTGCTTTGGATGTAACTCAATGTTAGCATACGATATAAAGTCAGTATTAAATTTGGTGAAATTCTACTGAAAAAACACACCTGTGTGCAGATATGAAGACTTAACTTTCCCAATAGACTTTCCAATGATGGACTCTCCCTGGCAATATAATAAGAGGAATAATTTCAGTGCAGATAGATAAAGATGAGTTATATTGTGATGCTGAAGATGACAATGATGATGACGACAATGATGACAATGATGATCATGATCATGATGGTGATGGTGGTGGCTACTCCTTGGTTGGAGACCTTCACATGGTGGCAAGTGAGCACAGAGAGACAACTGCCCTGAAGCTGATAGTGGTTTATGTCTCAGAGATTCAAAATTGGCGCAGATGTTGATAACCTGTGGCAAACTGTCCAAACAGGCCCCTTCAGTGAAAGGCAGACTCAATGGATCATGCTACAGCTCTACCTAGTAACTGTTGGGGTACCAGAGTGGATTGAGTGTAGCTGACTTTATCACTTCCTTTCTACAAATGACATGCAAAAAATCTAACACCAGGATCAGTTCTAGGGCCCCTTTAGGGGTGAAATGGGGAATGAGAGAGAGATTATTACTTGATAACTACTTTTTGTCACAAATGAGTGCCAGTTGGATACTCCGGCCTGTGTTAAACAGGTAGTTCACGTGATGATCGGCTGGCTGTCTGAATGACTAATTTACTTACTGAATAATTGAATACCTGAGTGACTGACTGGTTAAGTGAATGTCTAAAGAAAAATTGACAACCTCATTAGTTGGCATTTAGTTCACTGGCAGACTAACTTCATACTTAAATTACATAACATTTGTGCAAAATAATAGTGACACTTTCAGGCCACTTACTAGAAAGTGCTCCTAGGGAGAAACTTATACAAGGCACCAGCTTGTCACAAGCATATTCACAAATCAAAGGTATACAATTCCAAACCTTCTAACCACTACACAGTCATCTTCACAACTGCTCAGACCAGGGGTCTCTAAACTACAGTCCACAGGCCAGATGCTACCCTTTAAGGCTTTCTTATATGGCCTGTGGAGACATTTCTGTATATGGGAAAAATTATTTCAATTCTTTTTATTTGGACCTCAAGTGTGTAGTTGGCCCCCTACTTACTGTTTAATGGTTGAAGCAGCCCTTGGGCTGAAATGTTTGGAGACTCCTGGCTTAGACTTAACAGGTGTAGCTTTTATTTTCATATATTCAGATATTTTCAAATACCTCTTGCATATCTTTCTTTACATTTTGCAAGCTTTAACTTTGAGATGTACTTTGAAATTAATTTTGATATGAATTTTGATATTCTAGATCTAACCCTTGAAGACAATCACTTCTTTGCCTTTCTTCCTAGTTTCCATATTTGATTGATGGAAACATTTACAAATGACTTGTTATTGCCAAGTTAATTAACAAGCCTTATGAAGGATGTCAATACAAGAAAGAATGGTACCCACTCTCATAAAAGCTAAAGCCTCATTTTTTGTCTTGAACTTCTTGAATTTTGCACCACTGTATCCAATCACTTTCTTTTTGCATTCCTCCCTATCGTAGTAAAGCAAAACCATGCCATGTAAGAGATGACATTTAAAGTTGGCTACATCTTAGGTCATATTAACAAACACAAAGCTGCATAATAATTATAAGCATAGTTTTAAAGCAAGTAACAAAATATACTCTCATTTACTGATGACTATCATTGAATCTAAATTTAGTGACAAAATCAGCAAAAGTTGGGGAGGTTAACCTCCTACATCCCTATTAGCTACACCCCTGTCCTTCCATGATCTTGCCCTTGGCTCTAGCAAAAATGCATACATGTGAGGTGCAAATCTGGCCCTAATACTCAATGCTTTAAGCTATCTATCATTCAGCTATGGCTTAAGGGTAGCTTTAGTGACTGAAATTATGGCTTTGCATAGAGAATATCAAAGATGGTTGAATAAAACGTCTCAAAGGCATAAATTACAGTAAAGTCTACTTTATGGGCAACTATTTGCTCCAATAATGTCTGATAGATTGTCTTTATACTTTCATAAAAGAGAATCACGCTGAATAGTTTTATAGGAGCAATGGTTTACTATCAACATCGCTTGTCCTGTGACTGTCCCTTGTTGGTTTGTTGATGTTCATTGCAATGTGGTCTTATTTAATGCACAGAGGACTGGGAGCCAGAGAGGAGATGATGTTGTTATGAACAGATTCGTGACTGACTCTCCAACTGACTACATACGTCAATTACACACAAATGTATACACAGCCGATTTGATACTAAATTAACATAAATGATGTACGACAAAGGGCTCATCCAAATGTTGCTGAGGAATGAAACAATGGAATAGATAATAAGTTATTGATGTGGGTTGAGATGATGTTAGTTGTGTTTGTTCGTGTCGGATGTGAATCAGTGAGTGAGCAGATTTCTGTAACTAGAGTGCGAATGAATGGATGTGAAGAAGTGGATGGAAAATGGCCAAAGCTAAAATTTTTACGTTCACTACAACTCCTTGGCTTCAGGGATGCCCGAGAGGGGGACCAGAGGGGAGCATGAGTCCCTCCTGCCTTTCATTTAGGGAAGCAAGAAAGAACTTCTTGTATTATTGTGAGAAATAAAACCTCTGCTAAAGGATGAAAGCAAAAGTCCCAAAGATGTGCCTTGGGTCCTAAAGAGCTGCCTATGCTAACTGGTGCAATTTTCTTCCTGCTGGCTCCCCTTACACCGCTATCGTTCATGCGTCCCTTGCTTTTGCTCAATCTCTTGTAGAAGTCATGTGTCCAACATAAGAACCCATTTAGGCCTAATCCTGATTACTAAGTTTGGCTAATCCACATTCAAGACGTTTTCACAAATAATACTGCGTGTTGCTTTTTTCTATCAGATTTCATACTTGCACGAATAAATTATCAGTTGTGCAAGTATGCAGTTGGCATCGGGTTTGAAAACTAAGTGTGCGTGAAAGTTCAACCTGGCTAATATGAGACCCATAAAGCGATAATAAACTGCAGCACTTACCAAGTTCTGTAGATACCACATTGCCTTCCAGACTTGACTGCATAAAACATATTATCAACTGCTTGTTCGATGGACCTAGCTTTCAACAACCGTCTTACCATTTAGGCTCAGTTGGTACCATTGATACACCGATAATTTTTACAAATAACCATAACCTCGTTTGAACCCAAAAGACTGGGGTCCTAGGAACAGGATGGAAAATGTTTCAGACAAAATGGCGGGCTGTAACTGCGAAGGCGCGACCTCTCAGTAGAACACAACACCAGATAGGTTCGTACTGAAGTATATATAAATCAGAGTTAAATGGTCATATGAGATTTTATTCCAGTACAGTAGTTGAGATTGCAGCGATGGTTAAGCGAACATATCGACTATTCTTAATTAATGGTTACAGTCTCAGCGAAATTTTTGCACTCGACAACATTACTACAGTACTTTAGTAGTCATTGAAATGGACACTTACAGCGGAACAAAACTTGTGATCACTTTAGCACATACCTTTTACTAAAATACCTTTTTAGTGTGAATCTAGGCTTATTAGTTCCAGTTACATTATCCTAAATACCTTTTGTTATATAGAATGTTTAGTTGCCTTTCGTGAAGCAGCATAGATCTTGTGCTGGAACTTAAGATATGCCGATCAGGTGTTTTACCTCAACTCATATATGTGCACTCTACTCCAAATTTTGACATTTGCAAATAAAGAGGATTATCATAGATACCTTTTTTCTCAAGCATTGTGCGCTACTTTATGGGTGGAGCAAAGTCCGGGAGAAATTGTAAGGCCTTGCTATTTGTATCTAAAGTTAGGTCAAATTTGCAATATTTTCTATATGCGACATATACACCAATTCGATGGAAGCGGCCTCTCTTTCACTACGGGATCTTGGCGCGAATTAGGGGTGAAAGAACTTTGCCAGCTATATGTTTACAACAGTATTGCGCGTGTGATGTAGAGTTCAGTATTCGAAATTCGATAAAAGTTTCGCACTTCTTCAACTTTTACTAACTTTGCGTAATCTGATATCAAGAAACGGCTTTCTTAAAAGCTCTTGTATATGTTTTGCTCGTTCAGACTACCGACGCAGCTGCATTTACTTTGTGCACCGCTCCGGATCTTGTTTTCAACATATTGAACACCGCTCTTAATATATTATGGCAAATGGGAAATGTGCTGTATTCAATTGCACAAATAGTCGATATCAACTCAGACGTTGGGGAGAAAAGATATGTGAAGAGCACCACGCCTTGCGCAAGGAGTGCTCTTGCTCACGTACGTTTAGTTTGTTCAGTTTTCCAAGCATCAAGAGAAACCTACGAAAACGAGAAGAGTGGATAAGGCTAATAAATAAACAATGCAGAAGAATATTAGGTGGACGCCAGGGCAACGTGGCATGGTGTGCTCATTGCATTTTGTAGATGGTAGGCCTACTTTCAAAAACCCTTATCCTATCGAAAATCTTGGATATGACAAGCCTGCAAAGAAACCTCGACGGAAACTTTGCCGACAGGAGTTACAAGTATCAAATTCACAGGTGACATCTCAGAAGATTTCAGTGAAATTAGACCAATCGTATCGAAGTCTATAATGACGATGTTAAAAAACAGAATACAAGCAAAATTCAATAGCCAGAGTTGTGCACAAAGCAAATGCAGCTGCGTCGGTAGTCTGAACGAGCAAAACATATACAAGAGCTTTTAAGAAAGCCGTTTCTTGATATCAGATTACGCAAAAATAGTAACACTTGAAAAACTGCGATACTTTTGTCAAATTTCGAATAATTAACTCTGCTTCACACGCACAATACTGTTGTAAACATACGGCTGGCAAACGCTTTCACCCCTAATTCGCGCCCAGATCCCGTAGCGAAAGAGAGGCCGCTTATATCGAATTGGTTATTGAAAAGAGGCTGTATAGTGGCAGCAGGAAATTAAATTTTACTCAAAATTTGGACATTGGCCACAAAAAGGGATTATCATAGCTAGGTTGTTCAAGCATTGTACTTTACTGTAGATATAGTGGCAGGTCTGGGAAAAATTGCAAAACTTTGCTATTTTTATCTAGTGTACACAGGAAGGGGCTATGTGTTCACTTTCACAGCTGTCTTTTTGCTCCCATACGATCTAGCTCTCATCGAAAAATCGCAAACTCTGTAGTCTGTTCCGCAGATTCAGAAATGGAAGAAATCTAGTACCATGGTCAATAAGGCGTTGTGCAACGGTGGACAAATGTAATGTACAGTTGCTTTGGTCGGCAGTCGAAGCAGCCAAGTCTCATTCCTAAATTATTGATGGAAGCTCTGAAAGTCTGATATTCCCTATTGATGGATTTTGCAAGCTATGTCATTTTCCCTTGCATTCTGAATCTCACGATTACACAGTGGCATTCGTTGCCGCCAATTTACATTATCTTATCCCATGCAGGCCGCTGCGCACTATTCGCGCATGTCAAATACATTTTTCCATCCTGTTGGTCCTAGGCAGTGTTTCCACTTTTAAGGAAATTTCCCGAGTTTAAGGAAATTTCTGCCTTTCAAAGGAAAGTCTCAGGGCAACAAGAATTCCAGGAAAATCCCAGGAATTTTGATGCCTTGCAGAAAGAAACTTCAAAATTTTTCTCAAAGAAAACTGCAGCTAGTCAGATGTGATTTCAATACTTCAAAACGACAACACAAATCTTTATGCCTGATGTTATAATAATTAATTCTCGATTTCAATCCATTTTAGCTCTCGACCTGATATTTATACGTATTTGAAAATCCGTCACTGTAAAAAACCATTTGGTGTTGGTGCTTCTCAGTAACTATTTTATGCATAATTTGTTATTTCAAAGTTGTGCACTCCAGATTTCACAATGCCATATGTGACAATGAAAATCTTGTTAATATTTTGCAAAACAGTTTTTCAATGCATGAAACATTCTTTCCAAAAAGGCCAGTGTTTAGAGTTGGAAGGAAAGAGCTAGTTCATACGATGAGTCGTAGATGAGCTGAACCTATGCATTTAGCAATTTCAGTAGTTAAGTTCATCTTCGGTTCAGCGTTGGAAGCCACAGAAAAGCACAGGCTCGAGCCACAGCCACGCTGTTTATTGGTTCAACACTGGCTCATCCCCTTCGGTCGCGCCATTGTTGAACCAATGCTATAATAGGTTCGGGTCATCTATGGTTCATCGTATGAACTAGCTCTAGCTGCGCATGTCTGAAAAAATTCTTCACAAAATCATAAACATTGTGACAAGATTTTATTGAAGTGGCATATACTTGTAAGAAAATGCCAAAAATCAGCCAAAAGAAACCTAAATTGACCGTTGATTAATGACATCACATATGACTCAATTTTCAACAAGAATTTGAAAATTATTCTTTATACTGATGGTGAAAGACTTGGGATACTTGCTAGTTTGTAATTTTAATGCGAAATGGGAATGTAATGAGAACAGCCACCTTGTATATGTAAAAAGAACAATTCTAAGATAAATTGAGTCGGCCATCGGGCAACACCTTATTGCAAATCCAGAATGCGCCAAAACATATACAGACGACAATTTTCGGATCATTAGGAAAGCAAGATCGTCTTTTCATTTGAGTGTTTTGGAATCTGTTTACATCAAGACTCAAAACTCAGTCTTGTGTTGACAAAAAGAGTTTGTTTTCTCATTGGGACTCTTCAAGTAAACAATGTTAATAGGTCCTAATTGGTCACACTTGGGGCCAATTAGACGCATCTTATCACATAAACCGCATCTGGAAATATGTTTCGGTTAACCTTTAGGTCCCTATCCGATGTTTTCATACTCTGATAGTGTCGGACGAAGAAAGCTTTTAAGTATGTAAAAGAATGTTGCCGCTTTGTCGTGCTGTCGTAAAGTTCAGTAGTACCAATAGACTATTTATGTAATGCAAAAATTAGATTTTTTCTGTATTTCTGTAAAAACGTGCCACAAAAATGCCAAAATGCTTAGGCATTAGTTTCCGGTAATCAGAAGTTTAGAAAAATTCCAAGAAAGTGAACTTGGGCACTTAAAATGCTGATATACCTACTCGGCCATTGTTCATGATAAAGAGGGAAACAATTTGATTTGGGGCTTCCGTCTCTCTTGTCCACAAAATGCCAAAAAACTGGGACAATGGAAAATCTCAGGAAGTTTCAAAATTTCACCAATAAGATATAAGGAAATCTGAGGAATTTCTGGGTCTGAAAATAGGACTTCAGTGTTGACCTTGTGGAAGCACTGATCCTAGGAAAGAACATTAGATTTAAAAAAAAACAAATTGTGCTGCTGCTCTTTGTGAGAGGCATCGAAATTGGGGGGAACAGCTGGGACACTGGCATTTGCACCTTCAAGGAACACCATGTACCCTTAGGTAGAGGTAGCGTTAGAGGATTTTCTCTGCGAAATTGATTACTACCTTACGAAAATTGAAATATTTAAGAGAAAACCACGCTTGTGCTTATCCAAGCCTCTGCGGTGTTTTTCTACACGCTCACAATAATTTAAGATAAATCATAATATTAGGGCAGTATGCAATAATCGCTTTGAAGGTTCCTATCATCACATGTGGTGCGGTTGATTATATTGGTCACCACTCTAAAATGGTGATGACTGGTAATGGTAGGTGATCCGTTATTCAAAGTCCTTATCCAAACATCATACTTTGGTAGCAGCTCTCCGTGCTGTTATGCTACTACAGCATAAATTAAAATGACTAGAGCATGACTCCATCAGCCCCTATGGTAGGGCCTCATGGGGCCATGTTCTAGCCCTACCCAAAAAAGCCCTGGGAATGTCACGGATTGTCTGGGCTATATGTTACTCGTGTCTAAGCTCTCCGTGCTATTGTGCTACTACAGCATAAATTGAAATGACTAGAGAATGACCCTATCAGCCCCTATGGTAGGGCCTCATGGGGCCATGTTCTAGCCCTACCCAAAAAGCCCTGGGAATGTCACGGAATGTATGGGCTATCTGTTACTTGTATCTAAGCTCTCCGTGCTATTGTGCTACTACAGCATAAATTAAAATGACTAGAGCATGACTCCATCAGCCCCTATGGTAGGGCCTCATGGGGCCATGTTCTAGCCATACCCAAAAAAGCCCTGGGAATGTCATGGAATGTCTGGGCTATCTGTTACTCGTGTCTAAGCTCACGCTTAACACAGTTACATATCAACACGTTGCTTGGTTGCAACGGAACATGACATGATAAACAGCATGAAAGAAGGAAGTTAAAGATTATAGTGCCGCATCATTTACCATCAGTAGGGTTGAGTACTGAACTCATCGATATTTCAAAGGAGTGCATTCTACGAACGATATTAGGTGAGTATCAGACTTGTTATTTTACTACAAACCCATGCATTGTTACGCTGTAAGAAATATCAACTAGCTATATACCACGTAATTCTTTTTCCGACTTTATTTACCGGCCTAGTAACTTTATCCCTGAATGTCTTGCGTTTAATGCAAAATCAGATTGAGTATTGCACGTAATCGTTTCCGATGACAAAAAATAGATACAAGTTTTTTTTATAACAAACCATTTTATGAGCAACCCAAAGTACCAGGCAACCTAAAGTTTAAGAAACTTTTAGAACTACAAAGACTAGAACTACGAAGAAACTTTAGACAAGTAAGACATTGAAATCTTTACCTGGTTCAACGTAAAACTGTACAAAACGATGTAAATATGACATTGCTTTAGAATTTAACTCGTACTGACGTATTTTGTTTGTTATAGGATTAATAGTTTGTTACATTCACGTTCTGCGTACGCGTTCACAGCAATGTAGTGTGCTAAATTAAGAAACTTTAGAAATAAAATGTAGCCAGAGTGTGTTATTTTACTTCTTCATACAGCAAAACGAAAGTGGAGCAGAGATATTTTATCACCAGTGCAAAAGTTAATGTAAAGCCGAAAACACAAAACTTGAAAATATAAAAAGTGCGAGTCTGGATAAATCTTCAGTTTTGTAGTATTCTTAGGTTATTCTTAAGGGTCAAAACAACATATTAAGATAGTTGAGGCCCAGGGAAAAATGAGGTAATTACGTAAAGGAAAGAGTGTTTCTTTCTTCTAAAAGCGCAAATGGGCCTATGAGTGTAGAAACTGAAGTTTAAAGTCTTCTATTGAAGCTATAAAGTAAAAGAAAACGAGTCAGTACGTTGCTGCGAAGTGTAGCCCATTGGGAATTGTCTACATTTTGTGAATACTTCCCCCTCCACTCCCCCCAAAATGGGGCTATAGAACAGAGCTAACCCTGAATGGCTTGTAAAAACAATCTCATGCAATGTTAAAACAATTTTGTTCACCCATATTTCATTGTGGCCGATATGTATGGCCCAGTGGTAGAGCGTCTGCCTCACAGCCGGTAGGTCGTAGGTTCGAGCCCCGGCCGAGTCATACCAAAGACTGTTAAAATGGTACTCACTGCCTTCTCGTCTGGCGCTCGACATATGAGAATGGAGTGGGAAAGTTAAACTCGCGGAGCTACCAGTGGACCAGCCCCCCGCTGTAGCTTTCACTGCATTCGCAGACGCGTGGCCTAGGGCTATTGAAACGGAGATAGGCGCCGCCCTATACGCCATGTGGCGCGGGAAAGGACTTTGACTTTTTTTATATGTGTGGCTGATATGAGGGCTGTTTATAAATGATAAGGTGTCCATTTGGGCGAAAGATACAGCAGCCACACCCTAGCTGAAATAATACAGGGCCCCCATAACACTCCAGTGTATGATACCCAGCCCTACAAAAGGACTCAGATTATTAGCATGACGAGAATGCAACGAAACAGCGTTGAAAGCAAAGACATGCAGCACATAATTGGCTTCAGCAGGGAGTCAAATGGGAGTGGCAAGTAGATTTGTTGATGTTAGCCCTAGTTGGCGCTTGGCCAAACTGTTTGTCAGTTCGTTACTGCATATTTATCGCTTACCGGTGCAACATAGCGCTTTTAACATGGGTGTGGTGCACCGGTTATGGATGAAACCGTTGTACTATATATGAAGCAAAACCTATACACGCTCTCAATTGCTCAAAAAGTTAAGAGCGCTCGGTACTGGACTTTTGAGAGCTAAGAAAATAGGTAAATGTAATATGTTTAAAATTTGATTTATCTGTGCACACAGCATGCTATATATGCAGTGGCGGTTTTATGGGCCGAAAACATCTACGGGGCCCTTTTTTGAAAATTTTTTGCTTACCAAGATTAATTTTCAAGTTCATTTTTCTGTAAAATTGTTATTCCTCAAGGTTGTGCTTTGCACTTCCCTATTAGTATTTGTTTTCAGAATTTTCCTTTGAAAAATTGATCTTTGGTATAAGTGTATTTACATGTTTTCCTGTGATTTCTTGTCAGTTTTTTCTCAGATGCGGGGCCCCTTGTGGCGCATGACCTGGGGCCATGGCTCCCCTAAAGCTACAACCGTACATGTGTTATGATGGATGCCCTCTTGCAATTTAACTGCTGTTGCTTACTAAGATTTATCATCATCTCAAGTGTACATGGAGTTTTTCACTTTCGATTAATGTGCGTCTGCAAACAGTAGAATTCAAAAAATTTATGCTAAGAAAGTCTTAGGAAAGTTTCGATACTGGAATCGTGGAAGTGTTATGAAAATTTCAGTACCGGGCCACAAAACTTTCTTACAAAATCAAAAACGTGTATTGCAGTTCATGCTACGCCAAGGGCTGAAAATAAAGCTTTGTGCACACTATAGACTTTCGAGCCTAAGTACATGGAATGCCCATTGGCCGTATTCGTTTCATTGTACTATCAGCTTTAACTTAACTGTTCTTTGTAGGCAAGAAGTAGAAGTTGTTGCAAATACAAGTTTATAACGCAACCCGAGGGCACCCGCACAGATCTGCAGAGCCTGTGGGAGCTCACTTACGATGGAAAGTAGCTTAGTTCGAGTTAAATTCGCCTTCAGAGAGGCTGTTGAGAAACAGGACCATACCACATTGAAAATGCTAATGAATAATCATGCTGGAACTGCGCAGCTAAGAAAGGTAGTTGCAAAGGAGCTTTTCGATGGATTCACTCCACTACAACAAGCATGCCTTTCACAGAATAAGGAAATTGTTGTATTGTTTGTAGAGCATGGATTAGAGGTTGAGCACAAAGGAAAATATGGCTGGACTGCGCTGCACGCAGCCTCTTTTGCGTGTAAGCCAGGAAACGACATTTCTATTATTTCACTGCTTTTAAATTCATGCGCCAGCGTCGCTGCGCGGGATGATCATGGCTGCCTGCCGATTGATCTTGCAGAAAATAGTGAGGTAAAGGAAGTCTTACTTGCAAAAATGGAGGAAAAAGGACACTCGGAACTCGTTGATATGTATAGAAAGCTACAACAACCACGGACTTACTTCAAAAATGATTTGGTCAAACGCTGGGTGGAAGGCGGTATCGCTGTCACGAGAGACAACTCTGAAAATAAAGAGAACAGGACAGGGGCTCTGTATGACGCGAAGTCCCTCCCCCCGCGTGACTTTGTTTCTAACTGCTTTTATACAGCATGTGAGCAAAGAGAGCGACTCGTATCTGACAGGCCATCCCTTCGAAGAGATAGAGAGCGTGGAAGGAGAAGAGTTGCTTCATGGAACATTAAGAGCAGAAGGGATTCTGGGATATCTTTAGATAATTCAGATAGTTTTACATATATCTAACTGTAGCTGTAGCAACACATAGGGCTTTGTTTGATATTGTTGAAGTAAACGGGATAAATAAAAGCTTTAGTTAAGTGTAACTGTCCGGCAGTTTCCGCGTAGAAAGATAATATTTAGGCCTGTATCGAATTTGTAAATTGCCTCAATCCACCCTCACTATATCTGTTAAAGCTGGCGTTAATTCGCTCTTGATTTTTCGTTATTCTATAAACACATGGTCACGAAACTACTTACGGCCTAACTTAGTACCCAGTCCTAAATTGCAAGTGTAACAAAAGTTAATATATCTATATACTTTGCGGACTAGCGCAACAGAACGAAATACACTACTCAACTAAACGGAGTAGTCCTATAACTGTAGTAAATTTGCGATACTTTTCTGCTAAAAGCATTTTATAAATTAATGATGACGATGATGAACAAATGATCAGATCATAACTTCAACAATGGACAACATTTAGCATTCAAGTTGACACTTAGCTCTTTTTCAAGCATTGTCAATTCAACTGTTTGAAATCAAAATAGGGGCTGGTAATTCGCATGGGTGTGGGGAGGACATTAAATTGTCAAATTTTTGGGGGCTGTAAACTTTCTGCCCGAAGCATCAAATACAGCTGAAGAGCTGGCAGAAAAATTGCCCGAATTTCCTATTGCTTCTTCAGAAAACTTGCCCGAATGAAACAGACTTCTGCCCAAACTGGGGGGCTGCAGCCCCCCACCCTGCCCCCACCCTGCCCCCACCCCTACGATTACGTACATTCGTGAAACCGACGAGGAAATAGAAACGATCAAAGCTGCTTGCGATTGAAAGTAAAAAAGCTAAGAGGCAATAGCTCAAATGTTCAGCCAAAGAAAAAGAGACGTAAAATGCGGTAGAATTGCCCCAGAATTGTATTTAAAACTATAAATCAAAAAACTGACTTCAATCTTTATTTCCACAGGCGAGATTCCACGTATTTCGACCCCTTACAATCAGAGTTTGTTACTCTACCATAATCATTTTCCCCTACTGCGCATGCGAAATCCACCTACTTTTACCTACAGATTCTAAAATTCCCCCCGCTTCCCCCTACATATTAGAAATACTTTAAATATCAATTCTGGCCCGATAAATTGATTCAAATCAGCACTTCTTCGTGGTATGTACTACCTAGATTTATTAGAATGTTCACATTAGTATGTTCAAAGCAGTTATGGCGATGGTTCTGGTATAAGTGAAACACACTTTTATGTATATAAATTGTAATTCCTCCAAGAAAACAATGTAGGATGTTTTGGATAATTCCAGCCAGTAGCAGTTATTAGGGTACAAGGGGGGTACAGTGTCGTCTAGGTGCCATGCAGTCTTCTTATCAATAGCTCATGTACTTGAAAAATACTCAGCTACTTTTGAAATACAGTGTATATTGTTGTTGTTGTTTACTTTATTTTGTTGTTTACTTTATTTCCAGTAGGCTGTTATGCCTAGCTTATTCAGCTAATTTAGGCCTACTATGCATGCCGCATCCAGGCATGGGACCCCTAGTTTAACGTCCCTTCCGAAGGAGGGAGGAGTGAGCTGTTTTGGTCGTTCATCTGGAGGTCACCCATCCAGTGTCTGGCCGTACACAGCCATGTTTAACTTCAGTTAAGCTAATGGAACTGGCTGGGCCGTTTGGCCACTCATCCCGCACCTCCGCCCCCCTGAATTTTCATGAAAAGCTGACAATAATCTTAGCGGTAGAACGTACGTAATCAACACCAATTCTTAACAAAGTCACGAAGCCAACTTTCAAAAGATAAGGAGACAACCAGACCAAATAGACATAACAGTCGCACCTATCTGCAAATAATGTGCTTGGAAGAGGAGCTTGGGCGCTTGATGAGAGATTTTGCGATCACCCTGCCTTTCTGTTGGCAATATTGTGACCAATGCCCTTTGCACGAAACATCAGTGCTGGAAATTTCTCAATCAAGAAAGTTGTAACAATATGTTATATGGTTTTACTTAATAGTGAAATAAACAACTGAGCTAGATTGGGAGGCAAGGTGGGCCTACAGGCTTGCTCTGAGAAACTTTTTGGATTACACGAAGCTTCTAAAGCCAAGTTAACGTGGTTTGCAAAAGAGCAGAAGAGCATTTGCAGACGTCTTTAACATACCCTTAGAAACCTTCAGTTTAAAACTTTGATAAATATCACGATACCTTAAAGTCACGTGACTCTGCTGACACTTCCATTTGTTTTAATACACGTTTTTTTTATACGAAAAAAGTTTATAAGAAAGTGAGGCTCAAATCGAAAAATCTTAAGAAAATCGTAAGAAAGTCACGAGGCTCAATTTACAAAATTAAGCTTAAGAAATCGGTATTTCCTCATTATTGCATTCAAAATTTTAAAGATTGAATTCAAATTCAAGTATACAATATTAATATCGAATATGTAAACCATTGTGTAGCCAGTTTATTTCAGTAAAAGTTAAGAAAAATTTAAGAAAATCTCAGGCTCAATTTCGGGAAAAGTTAAGAAAATTGAGGCTCAGGCAAAATAACAGTTTTCTTATAAAAAAAACGTGTAGTTTCCGATAGAGTGTTTGAAGCAGGTATTTGAATTGATGTTGTATGTGAGCATGGTCCAAAATAAGAGCACGTCCTGTGACTATAAATGACGTTTATTATGTTGAATCGCAAAGTATGCTTATATTCTCTTACATTTTCCTACAAATGGAAACTTTCCTCCGTAGGTTCTCCCTACAACCTAAAGGGTACCGTATTCACCTACGGTAGGGGAATTCCTCGGCGAGTGGTAACACTGCCAACAATGCAAAAAATTCTCAGATATGGTTACTAAGCTTTTCGTATTTCTGGCGAGTACTCTCAAGGGCCAAATAAACGGGGGGTCCTAATAAACAAGGGAGTCGGAGAAAATTCTGAAATTTAATAAACGGAGGGTCAAATGATTATACAAGGGCGGAAAGAACAAAAACAGGTTGTTATAGAGCATAAAACTAAATTATGTACAGCAGTGAGCTATTTCGCCATGAAAATTGGGTGTAAATAGTACTAACAAAGAAAGGAAATGAAATGAGGGGGTTCCAACGAGGTCCGGGGTTTGGAAAAAATCGAAACATTACTAAGCGGGGGGTAGTTTATTTGGCACCTGAGATTACTTCTGCGCCGAGAATACAAACATATAACCGATGCCATTTTCAACCAACCTCACTTTCATGGATAGCGCTATATATATGTCAGTGTGAGGCACGAAAATTCGCTAAACACAATACAACATCAAGAACTATTCTATGAAGAGAAAACTTCGTTTCCTTGAAGATGAGAAATTTCTCCCATTTTAACTGTCCTCAGTAAACTGGTATTAAATAGATAACGCCAAATACACAAGAAACAAACTTGAATTACTACATTTGGTAGGCTAGAATGAAGGAAAGTATAGGAAAAGTTTGTCTTTAGCCACCTAAAAAACCTTTCACTACAACATGGTAATTACTACAGCTGCATTCCTTCATCCAACTGGACTCATTCTTTCAGCCTATTGAAATACAAGACCAACAATAATAGCAATAGTGTGCTTTAGCTTCTAACAGAGAGGGAGCGGCTTCATGCTTGAGAAAGATAGCGCCCGCTTAAAATTGACTCGGGCCTACAAACACCACCCCATGTTGGGGAAATTAATATGGGTCAACCATGCCTACTCGTCCAATGGTCCCCTGGGACCCATCTCAGATTTGCTTCAAATTTTCACCACTTATGCAGAGAAAACAAACTCCTGAAAATTTCAGCTCAATAAAACAATCCTATCAAAAGTTATGACCATTTAAAATTCATCTCATTTTACGGACGCCAGATTTAAATGATTTTTTGCACTTTCCCCCCAATGGAGTATGCGTCCTTTGCACCCCCCTTTCAGCACACCACTGCATTATAGGTCATAATAGCGATTATGAGCAGTAGCAGAAAAGATGTTTTCAAGTACAGACTATACTAACATTTGCCTTTCTTCGCATCACGCACTATAATGTTTAGTAAAAATTGAGAAGTGTAAGATATAGTGAAAAAGATATACTAGAGGGACAAATGATTTCCAATAGATTTAATCACTCTAAGTATTGTCACATTTACTCAGGTTCATCCTCGTCACTTGGCATATCGTCCGGACTGTCATCACCAGCCACTTCGGCGTTCTTCTTCTCAAGTTCAGCCAGCTGTTTTGAAAATTCCGCTTCATCAGTATCTGTAACTACTCTTGGCTACAAGAAAATGAAAGTTGCTACCTATCAATAACCATACTGAGCCGAGTTCATAATCCTTATTGAGCCCAGTTCATAATCCAATCCATAATCCAAACCATAATCCAACATCCAATCCATAAAAATCACAGCTGATCGTTATCTTCACTGTATTATCTGTTGTCTTCCTCCAGTATTAAACCTAGCACTTACTATATACATATATACATACATATACATAATATATATATATATTTATATTTATAGGGCAACTGCAAGCACCTGAAAGTTGGGGGTCATAGACTGGGACACACCTTCTAGAAATGGGCATCTTTCAAGTGAGGTTAAATGACCCAAATATAGGGTTAAAACAAAGGTTAATTTTGCTTCTCCAAAATTATTTCTAAACAAATATCAACAAGAAATAAGAGTTTTAGGACAGAACAATTACAGATCTAAATTTTAGGCAGTGGTCTTGTCACATGAAAAGGTGCACTATGAGAAAAAAGTACACCATTACGAAAAAACTTTGCCTTTTTGTGTCTCCTTCCAGGTTCTTATGGTCTTCTTTGTATGTCATAATTTGGTGATATGTACGCAACTTGTTTCATATAAAAGAGAGCCTAGATTACTCAATAGCAAAATCAATCATGCCATCTTTGATGAGTAAAACAAAGTAAATGATTGCGATGGGACTGCAAAATTTGGTAGAACATGATGCCAGGGGGTGGCATGACGCAAAAATGTTGCTACTTGGCAAAATCACCACAACAAAAACATGGCTACAGAGCATACAATAAGAGTTGTCTGCTTTTCTTTGAAAAAGCACTGAATAACAAGGTCTTGAGGGGATATCAAAACCATGCCTTCACAATTAAAGACAACTTTCCCAGCCTTGAAGAGTAGCTACAAAACATACCTCCATTTTGACACTGAACTGTCCTTTGCTTCCTGATATTGATTCTTCAATAGCACCAATTGCTTTCTTCAGGGTTTCAATACCAAGCTCGCGTTCCAGTGTCGTTGTTGTAACAACATACACAGGTGGTGCAATCAGATTGATCTAGAAAAATAAAACAACCAATCACAAATCATTGAGCTCTGCTGTTGCCATGGAAATCATGTTTAATGGTGTGATTAATTACATACCCAAGAGAGACTGAAGAGCAGGCAGTCTATTCCAATCTAATTCTTCCCCCACCCATTTTTGGGGCTTGAAGCACAAGCAGTGCCCCAAACTAAAGAAGGGTGGTAGAAGTGGGTACCTGCCATGGGGTAACTTGAGGGACCACGGGAATCAAGCAGATTTCCTCTAGGAATATGGAAATTCATACCTGGGTGTGGTGCAATGATACCTGCAGAATGGGGGCAGTCACCCCCTGCCCTCCACCAATGGTGGCAAGAAGGGGGCAAGATTTGCCCTTTTGAGAGAAGATGTTTAGGTATTCTTTCTGCACTCTATTTACAACAAAATACTCCCAAATTTGACTTTTGTAGCCATCTGGGAGCCCTAATATTAAAATCTTCCTCCTGGTCCATGGTTCATGGTGGGCCCTTTGAATAGACACTGGGTATGAGAGAATTTTATAAAACCTCTTTATGTTATACAGGTGTTGTCATAAGCTTTCTAGTGCTTATAAATAGCCAGGAAACATTGCTGAAAACTTTAGAAAGAATATTGATTATTCACAATAGAAGAAACCTACTAGTTTGTAATGATAGTGTTTTGGAAAGATTCATTTTCAAGGAGACCAATTTAAGAGCCTTTCATTCAGAATTACTTCATGTAACCTTGAATAACCCATCTTCATAAAAGAGATTAATAATAAACAGTGAGACATCTAAATTGTATCTTTGGTATCCTTTCAATACAGATATCCCTGGTGTTGTGATTGGGACTTTAACAAGACACCATAGGTGGCACTAAGACTTTTCCAAAGGGGGACTGACTTCTACAAATGGGGTACTACACCCTTTTTTATGAGAAACCCATCACTTTGCCTGAGCCTCAATTTTCTTAACATTTCCCGAAATTGAGCCTGAGATTTTCTTAACATTTTCTTAACTTTTATTGAAGTAAAGTGACTACAATGGGTTACACTTTCTTTCCTTATTGTGTACACTCAAATCTGGATTCTATCTTTATCATTCTGAATGTAATAATGATGTAACATTGATCTTTGGCCAACACTTCATTTTAGAAATTCAGCCTTGTAATTCTCTTAAGATTTTCTTAAGATTTTTGCCATTTGAATCTCATTTTCTTATGAACTTTTTTCCTACAAAAAGAATGTGTAATATATGGCTAGCTGGTATTAGATGCTCCTACTACAACTCCAAGAGCAGAATGCAGAATCCTCTGACAGGGGGAGAGCCACTAGTCTCCCCCCTGATGTGACCTCTTGATAATACAAAACAAAATACCTTCACTGGTAGCTCTTCAGTTGAAAATTTCAAGCCTTCTTTCAGAGCTGCTTTTACAGCATCAATGCCTTCATAAGCATAACAAGCAACTTCAATGTCTGATCTAACTTTCACTGCTTGGGGTGTCATGCGTCTTTTAATGTCTGTTAGAAGTACATCCTTTGTATTTTCATCTAATTGACAATCATCCAGAATTGATGGCTCACTGCAAAGAGAATATATATGCTACACACCCTCAGCTGAAGCATCTAGGTTTCACATAATTTACAGATAACATAGAAAAAACACTTTATTGATTCAAACAACAGTCAAACTTTATGTTAATTTAAACTAAGTCACTATTTTCTATGCTTATCCAATACAATTTATGCTAAATATGAGATTTTATGCTTTCCTGTAATTTTATGCTACCTGGGAGGCCCACATTCAGTTCATAAGGTAAAAAAATTGGATGTCTTTGTAGGAGTATCCTACACCAAAAAGTAAAAACACTTTTTATACCATAAACAGGATGCATTTTGCCAAAACATAAAACAAACTTGACAAATATACACTCCGTAACTACTAGTGTTTATTTCTCTTCACTTCTCAGTATCATCTTGTATGCTACTGGTATAACTTGATATTGCTGCACAGTGAAGCACAAATGCTAGCAGGCAGATTTTATGTACTTAACAACAATTTACAACTGTTTCAGTGGCTTCAGTAGACACCTATATATAAGAGCAAAAGCACATCCAATTGTATGCATTTTCATATGAAAACGCATTAATGTGGATGCTACTTAAGAAAATCTAAGAATAAAGCAAGGCTGAAGCTTCATCAAGAATTAGAATTTTTGGGTATTTGAGTCACACTAATGCTTTAAGATTAATTTTTGCACTGTTATTATAACATGTATGATTATTATAACATTTTTATTTTGTTTTACGATGAAGTAAGGCAATAACAGATATTTGAATACATTTCTTTGACATTAGAGGCCATTCAGCAATTACATAACACTTAAATTTGCTCATTTTGACCACCTAACTATCCCTTCTATACGGATGTAAAGGATGAAAGAGTTGCAAAGAATAAAGTTTGACTTAACAGAAATAACTAAATAACCACCCAGTGTGGAATAACAGCCCCTAACTGAACAACCACCATGGGTAAGGAGCAAAATTTAGCATTAAGTGCCCCTTTCATATAACTACCCTTTGTAAGCAGGAGAGAGCTCTCCATTCAAATGATTCTGCTGGCATAAGTGTGTTTAATAGAGTCTAACACAAAAATAAGCATTCTAATGTAGCATTATAACTATGCTGCTCATTATAGAAATTACCTAAAGAGTGGTCACCCTACAATCTTGGACTATTCAAAGGTCAAAGAAAGACTAAACTAATTATTTTTTCGCTTTGAAATTTCTTTTGCAATATTGCAACTGTATAGCACTGCTTTTTGGTCTACCTACAATGAACGCAACAAGTGCTGAATGGTTGAAATTTCTGTTCTTGTTACCTGCACTGAGTAATATTTAATAAGCACATCTGCCAAATAGCCATCCCTACTTAAATAACTGTCCTGGATCAAAGGGGAGGTGTTGAATAAGCATTCCAGGGAGTAATTCCATCATTTATGGTATGTCCCAATAAAGAACACTCACACCAGTTTCAAGGTAATGAAGGATATACATTTTAAAGAAAAAATTGTACAAATATTCCTATAAGAAAAACAACTAGATTCAGATGTTTAAACAGCAACAAGTTGCTTATTTATGCCAGATAACTATGCTATATAACAATAACAGGGAAACTCAGATATAGATTAACTATTGAGTATCCAAATTTAAAAGGTTGTCTGCAGGGTTCAAAATGAGATGGTAGTTTTGGTGTATACTTAAATACAGTATTGAAATAAACAGCAATTCTACTCTCTTGACAACAAGGTGCTAGGATGCCAAAATGATAGGAGAGCAGCACAATGCTTTTTTCCTACAGTTGTAAATCTTATTCATTATTAACTGAAGTACTATTCTACTAATTCTTCTCATACATTTGAGACATTGAACAATGTGAACTGGTCAATCAAAACTCACTTAACAGCATGCTTGAAAATCTCATAAGACCCTCCAGTTGCCTTGTACTTTTCATCAAAATACCAAGCTGTTTTTTCATAAAGTTCTTCAAGTTGATCATCACTTGAATAATTGAGAACTTCTGCAACATGTCTAAGTATGCTATTCACCTACAACCAAAACAAATTAAAAATCATACCACATTATGTTTCAATCTTTTGCATAAAAGACTGGCAATGAATGAAGGCAGTTAGAGTAGGTTTTTATTTCCTACAATGACAGCTTTTACACCAGTATTCTTCAGCACAAAAATTGGACTGAGGATGCAAGTGATAACTTGGATGCATAAACAACATGGTTGACCATTCCCTTCTAATTTTCCTAAAACTTTTGTTTTTGTCTAAGGATCAGAAGTCATGTTTAAGTAGTTCCCTAAATGTAACTTCTGTTGTCCAACCATAAAATAATATACCCTTGCATTGCAACAAAAGTGCCACTACTGTTTTAGGAAAACTAAAAGATCTCACAAAATCTGTAAATGGTAAAAACATGAATTCTACACATGAAGGAAACTATGCTTCCTTTCAAAGCAACCACTGACAACAACATCTATGTCAAAAATAATAGTAATTTAAGTTCAAGTTTGAAACCGCAACTTCTGAACAACTTTTAGAATGAGGATGATGACGAATAACATTCACATGATTTTAATACATATTCAACCTGAGACTTTTCTATAAGACTATTCCAAAACTATTCCATGAAACTATTCCATGAAACTATTCCAATATGATAAATGACTATTCCTAAGACTATTCTGCTTTGACTAAACATGTTGAATCAATCTGAGCCATCATCAGTATGAAAATTATAGGAGGGAACGGGCATTAAATAACAAAGGTAGATTCAACAATCAGGTAGGAAGAAACATTAGAACATGGAAGGGGACATTCATGCTAAGAGTGAATTGGTGAAGCAAAGTGACTAGAGAATGCCATTTTCTAGTAGGCCACTTTCTTAAAGTACGCATGATCAAAATTGAAGTATCTATAGACCATAAGAATGGAAAACTCCAAACATACAAATCACAACCAAGTCAAAATTAAGGGAAAACATACTGTTTTGGCTTTATTGAATTTATCTTCACATTTTTTCACTTCCTCTGGTGAAACTCTTCTCTTTGACAAATCAATATATCCTAAAACATTAGAGCACAATTAATATGCACAAAGATTATACAAGTATATATATAGTAGCAATATGGTTTTCATTTCTCCTGATTTTGCTGATGGTAATAATGTTCCAGTTTATACCAAAAAGGTGACATCCAGGCTACCCACAGACCACTGAGTGCTACAAGTGTTATAAGAGCATACTAAATGTGTGTATGTGAATGCAAAATAAATTAATAAAACAAGTACAAGAAGAATGAACAAATACTAATAAAAATATAAACATGCAATAAATATGCATAATAATACCATAAAACATAAAATATGCAATAAACATGGATAGTAATACTCAAAAAAATAAAATATGCAATAAACATGCATAATAATACCATAAAACATAAAATATGCAATAAATATGCATAATAATACCATAAAACATAAAATATGTACAATAATACCAAGAATTAAGAAACAAAGGCAGTTGGAAAAAAATTTCCTCTATTATACATGCAAACACCAGCTTATAATAGCAAAAGTTAACCTATGCTTATTACCGTATATCTTCAAATATAGGTCGATGTCAAATATAAGTCGAGGTAAATTTCTAGCCATATATCAAGGTTTTTTCATTGCCTCAAATATAAGTCGAGCCAAAAAACCATCTCAGAAACACCAAATTCCCTGGCAGCTTTACTGTTATTCCCATGTTCAATTGCATAAGCTGCAACTCTCAGTTTGAAATTGGCACTGTAAGACATCCTTTTTACTCCAGATATTTCTTATGGGCTATTTCAATAAAGTATAACAACAATTCTGTCACTGCACCCGTAGCGGTTGGTTGCTAGGTCCCTGTGAATCAGATTCACTCTTCAGGGTCAAGGGAGTGTGATGGTGTCTGGTTTTGATGCTTTATTATATCGCCGGTGATTGGTATCTGAACACGCTTAGTAGCTCCCGGATACACAAAACCGAATATAAATGGTACTTTCGAATATCGGAAACTGAATATTGGTGGACTTGAATATAAGTTGAGATAAAGAAATAAGATTTCATTTTTGATAAAAAACCCTCGACTTATATTTGAAGATATACGGTATAATCCATACTGGAAAGTATGGCAGTTTTTGACAAGATCTAGCATGTAAAAGCAAGTATTGGTCACGCATGCATGTGTACTGTCACTGCTGGAACACTTAATTGTGTATGCGCACATGAATAGCAATCTATACCCCTCCTGCAAAGCACTGGGAGACACTCACCACACCCATGTGAGTGCACATTTGCCCTCTCTGCATGGATCTGCCTTGCACTTGTCTTCTCTACATGAATCTTTCCAGTATGGATGATAATGAAAGTAATAGATACATCCATCTTCACTACTTGCTTAAGAGAGCTATGAAAAAGTCAGTAATAGCTAAGGTCTAAGTTGAATCCTATCCTGTGATTTCTGCTGGTGAAATTTGAGATGTATTTGTAAAATCACATTTAATTCCCACTGTCAACAGCCCCTCTCGAGTCATCCACAATACAATCCCTTTTGAGATGTCTTCTGACACTATCAGTTACAAATAAATCTTCCAAATCCTTCCTCCATCTTACAATACATTCCCCAATGTTATTTATGAAGAACCGCACTCTCATATTTTCCCATGCAGTATAAATAGTTTCTTCTAATTAAGGAATATTATCATGAAAAATGTATATACAAACATATAACAAGCAAGCACCCCATAATAACATTAAATAGGTTACTGCAGTTTTCACTTATCTGTGCTCTCAGTATTAAATGGAATGGTCTTCTCGATACGAAAAGTTTAGGCCACGATACTTGAAAAGAAGAGGAAGACAGCCTACCTTTTTCCTTATCAACACGAATCACTACGACACATTCATTTCTTCCAACTCTTATTAATTTATTAATAGACCTTATACGTCTTCTTGACAATTCACTCAGTAGTATCATTCCCTCAATGTTTTTGTATTCCAGTAAATGGACGTAGGCACCCATTTCAGCGATACTCCGAACGTTTACCATCACGACATCGTCTGTCTCTGGATAAATCTGCTTATAAAATCTGCAAGAAAGTGGCATCTTGACTGTCTTTTCATTAAATCTGCAGCCTTTTGATTTTCGAGTCAATGAGAAAAAGCTATGTGTTGAACCCTAACTTTAGGTTGAGTGCACATGTACGATTAGGCCATGTAAGCGAAAGGGCCTGAAACGAGGCTTGGTTATGGAAAAGATGTTTCTGATCACGTCAACCAATGTCCGAAAATAATTAGAGCCTAAGTTATAAAGACAGCTTAAAACAACGTATTTACGTTGTGAACTTGGATGAAACTTACAATAACCCTTTGGTTCAAGCTTATATCATGATATGGAAAATGTTGCATGTGACATGAATGATGCAATACATCTTGATAATTGTAATGAGACTAATTAGTTATGGCTATTCCATGGCCTAAAAACATTGATGTCGTGGAGGGGGGCTCGGGGATGGGAGTCTGAGCCTCCCTTTTTACAATTATCAAAGAATTTTGGGCGGGCTGAGCCCTCTTCATCGAACGTAATTGTGTTGGGTAAGTTCTTAACTATGTATTTGCCAAAGGAGGGGAAAGGAAGGGTACGCTCCTAACAAAAGAAGAAAGATGATACAGCCCCATATTGGCTTTCTCATTCTATTTGTATTTTAACATTCGAAGTAGTAGCAAGAACATTAGTTTCACAAATGCAAAAGAAATGGGCGTGGCCCAAAGTGTGGTCCATGTATTTCCTACAACACTGCCCCCACTTGTTACAGTTTTAGGACGGCGCCAATGCCTAGAAGTCTAGCAATGGAAGTCAACATCAGGATCTCAATGATCAGATTATTATCTCGTGCACAGGCTTGTCATCCCTCATAACTTTACCGTGTGTTACAAGGTTTTTGACTGAATCTCAATCCCACACAATCATTTGCTTATGTCACATAGTTTTCGCAAAGCTTTATCATAGACCCAAAATATGCTGTCAAAATTTAAGCACGAGAGAACATATCTTTGCTACCTTGTATTTTGTGTTATTGCAGCCTCAATAGGACTGTACTGCAGCATACTGTAACTTATGCTCTGTAAAGCAGCATGTTTCTCCAGGTCTCTGGGAAGGACAGAACGAGAATGTGTTGATACTTACAGTACACCCATTGTCCAACACCTCTATACACAAGTTCATTGCACAATTTTATAAGAACACGAGCCTGAAATTTGGTGGAAAATTAAGAACAAATCAAAAACAAGGCTGATGCTTAAGCACTGTCCTAACATTCATTTTTGGACAAAAATGCATATGCCTTCCATTAACATATGGTCATGAAAAGTCCCTTTCTTGCTAGCCTGAGGAGAAGTGACAGCCTTGACACTTCTCCTCGTTGATTTTCGTGAATTAGTTACCCCTAGCAAAACTAGATACTGTGATAACATTGTTTATTTGTAATTGTTTATAAACATTCTTCAATAAAAAGCACTGATATACAACAGAGGCCATCTCGGACGTAACACTTTGCTAATGTCAAAACATCCAATGTCGTCAGCCAATTCTGGCGACACCCCCAAGTTGAGAGCTTGACTTGGTTGTTTGTACTCCTCAAGGGTAGAGAATGAAGCCCCTATCACTACCCTCTATTGAAATTATGTAAGGCATAGCCAGAGTGGGGCAGGGAGTAAACAACCTCCTGTTTATCTCGATTGCCACTTTGCCTAAAAATTTTTTTTTCACCTCGGAAAATTCTCATGAAGAAACAAATATGTATAGCATTTTTTTTGGAAGTCTACATTTCCTCCCCTTCCTATAACCTTTCTTGTCCATGCCTCTGCAGATTATGCCGTGATTGGCATTGGTATGCAGGGCATCAAAAGACTTTGGTAAGCAAGAAACTTGAATAAAGGAGACCAAATCAATGACTACATGAATGTACAATAGATTTCGTATATTTATATGCATATAAGCAATTTACGAGCATAACTGCCGTACTATATGTAATTGATTTTATCCATGAAGTATTCTTATTGATTAAAAATTCAAATTCTCATACAGAATATATTTGATCACTCTTTATTATGATTAACTATGGATATGATGGAGAAGTGTAAAATCAAAAGTATTTCGAAGTTGATCCACTTTTCAAATTAAATAGGTGTATAATTATAATCTAAATTTATTAAATATACCTAATCTTAAACTTATATCTGTTGAAATGAGTTTATATCTGTTGTTATAACTTATATTTGTTTCGAGTCAAGATGGAAGCCTTGAAATAGACTCATCCGCTTTGAGTAAAAATCCTTTTCCTTCATTCGAGTGTCCTCATAGAATGTCTACTACTATCTCTCGCTTTCTCGATTTTACCTCCGTTTTCCCCAATTCCTTGGGGGTTGGAGGGTGCCTCTGAGATGACTTTAGTTCTGGGGCGAGCAATTAGTACCGGAGGCCCTTCCTGGCGTCACCAATGGCATGCAGTGGGCCTCGAACCCAGGGCCATGTTGGTCTTAGTCGAGTGCATTACCGTTAGGTCACGGCTGCTCTAGATTGCCTACTTATTTGACGACTTGTTTGTGTCAACAAATTTGTTTCTACTATAACTTACGTTTAGGAGCTCGAGATAGAAATAGGGATGATTTCTAAAATTTCTAACAAGGAGGATTCTAGGTGCAATGTCATTAAGTGGGTGTGGTCTATCTACAGCCACATGCCCTATATTTTTAAAGATAAAGACATGTTGACCTTATTCTAATAGTGATATAATATAGCCAATGTCAGGAAAGATCTCAATGGTCATGTAGCAGTGATATAAGATTAATGCAAACATTTAGGTAGCTGAGCTCCCCATAGCGAACAAGAATTTTAACAAGGGGGGCTACTCTCACACGAGCCTCCTATAGAGAACACCCCTGGATAGAAACCAAACTCAAGCAATAGAAAATTCAACGCGTAATTCCCTAAAAGACTCTATCAATCAGTTAGTCAACCAATCACTTGTCTCACCAGCCATATAGAATGTGGCTCGAGACACAGCACTCTGCTTTCTACATGCCAACGGCAAAAATCAATCAAGGGAATATCTACGAAAGAGATGAGCCCGACACTCTTCCTCATTGGTGCACAGAGGTAATGCTATGGGGAGCATGAGGGTAAATTTCATATTGCCGCGTTTTTCGTGAGGTTTGCAAATTTCAGCAGCTTACAAGGCAAACTCAAAATTTCCCGGCAACATTTCCTTAGCCCTTATACCTAACTAAACCTCCTGTACATTTCCTTGCACCGCCCCTACTAGCAAGATATAAATATCATAATAACATTCGACTCTATTGCATCTATGTTACAACATGACCATTTGCTGGTTTTCTCGATCTCATTGTTTGAGTTCTTCTCTTAGATTTACTTCCACTCTCCATCTTGTCAATTTCATCCTCTTCATCATCAATATGCAAGCCTTTGTTCTCCATGTACCTTTCCACTATAACACTCCAATTCACCACATCAACGAGACGCTTAGGCCCACCGCCTTCTTCAACAAGCGTTGACCTATCAAGACTTACAAACGATTCCATCTGCATCTCAGGCAGTCTGTTTTCCATCTCATCGCATATCTTTGAGATATCTGTCCGACAGCAGCAACAGTTCGTTTTGAAGATAATGCGAAATATCGCCACAAGCGTTGTTATTATATTCAATGGAACGGGCGTCGCAACAGTTTTCGTCATGTTGCGAATGATTGTCGCCCGACCGAATTTCCATTCTATGTCGGAGCGCTCTTCAAGGCGAGTGTACGTATTGCTCATCATAGCAATGAGAAGATTAATCAATACAATAATGATAATGATCTCGAAAAAGCCGAATATTACCAACGCAAGATATTTCGTCGCAGGAGGGTTGGTATTTGAATCATACGAGTCAATATCGCTTTTTCCTGTTAGGCCAAACATGGCAAAGAAAAGGTGCTCAAAGACTATCAAGGGACCTTCACGCTTGGGAATAGGAACTGTTTCAGTTGGGATTTTGACGTGCTTTAGATTATAGACAGGTTTGTAAACGACAGTAAGCTGAAGGGCAAATCCGAAAATAAAGATCATCAGGATTACGAGGAATCTGAGAAGATCCTGAATCAAACTTCGGATGATAATACTCCAAGGACCAAAAAGATGGTGAAGTGACAGGAACTCCATGCATTGAACAACGCACAATAACAGACCTAGGCCAAGCACCTGATCCCTTCCATACATAAGCTCCTCTCTTGCTTGGCCAGTAATGAAAATTGCAACAATATGCATAAGGATGGCAATTGTTGATAAGCCGAGGACAAGGGGTGGGAAAATACCCATACCACTTCTACTTTGAGGCTCTGATATCTGAGATATGAGCATGCCAGAGAGCCATATCAACAGAATCCACTCGTACGGGGTGGGAAACAGTTCTTCATAGCTGCGATTCCATGGTACCACAGTTACAAGGATCAGCAGTGTAATTAGGTAGAAGTGCGAGATGACGTAGCAAATGAATCGCAATGTTGGTACGCGGCTGTACTTGTTGTAAGGCAGAGCGAGGAAGGCCCATAATGGCGGAATAAGCATGCAGAGGAGGGACAAAACAACAGTTCTCCAGCCATCAAACAATGGGTTGTCACCTTTCCACACGTCACTAAGGTAGCCTTGCACATTGGCGTGTGCTACGCAGTTCTTCAGCTCCGCATCAATTAGAATGTCTATCAGTGGCTGTCGAGCGTCATCGACAGAGTTCAACACGTCCTCTGTATTGAATGTCGTTGAAAGGTGCAGCAAGTCTAGTCCAACTTGTTCACAATAGTCTCCCATCTCCATTAACTCATTACTCTTGTCCTTTTCTTTTGTCGATTCCAGGCGATACAATCTGGCGAGCTTGCAAGCTGTGTAAATTGGTGCAGGTGAATTCAAGATGAAATCAATCATGGACCCATTATCGTTCAGCTTGCTGCACAACATCAGATTGAGCAAGAACTGAAAAAATTACCGAATAATATTTAATGATTATTGATAAAAGCAGAAGAACCTGAAGAAAGAGCCTACGTATCTGCAACATCTATTCTGTGTAGAGTACTTTGGAGCAAAATTAAGTTGTGTATTTAGAAGAAAGAAAAGCTTAAGCGTTTTTCAGTTTGGTAAAGTCATGGGAAAACAGGAGGCAAATGGTTAGAATTTTCTGGCAAAGAGGGAATATTTCTAAATAGTCTGGTACTACAGAGCTTTACCACAGCACGAAAAAGCGGCAGCATTCTTTTCACATACTAAAAGATTTTTTTCGTCTGACACTCATCCGAGAATGAAAACGTCGGATAGTAACCTAAAGGTTAACCGGAATATATATCCTGATGCGGTTGCATATGATAGGATGCGTCTAATTGGCCCCACGTGTGACCAATTAGGACCTATTGTTTACTGAGTGTGACCAATTGTTTACATGAAGAATCCCAATGAGAAAACAAACTCTTTTTGTCTACACAAGACTGGAGTCTTGATGTAAACAGATTCCAAAGCACTTAAATGATTAGACGCATCCTATCTCATGTAACCGTATCTGGATATATATTTCGGTTAACCTTTAGGTCAATATCCAACGCTTTCATACTCTGATGAGTGTTGGAAGAAAAAAAACTTTTGGTATGTGAAAAGGATGTTGCCGCTTTTTCGTGCTGTGGAATATTTCTAACAAAAAAGTCAGCACACAACATGCTGCTGTATAATTTCAGGACAGTATGGCAACAGAGAATGAAATAAGGAATAATCATCGGAGCACATTTTTTAAGGAAGCAATGGCCATCTTGAACCACTGCCTTGACATAGAGCCTCAACTGCTAGGAAATAGCATATATTGATTAGGATACGTAAGAGATGTGAACTCTTTCAGTCTGCATCTGATATCTTTTTTTTGCAACTTTTTCAATTTCTGAGTACCTTGCATAGAGTGGAGCAGATGCAGGTGTGTGCTTTCAGAGATGCATAATTTTTTCCAAGTAACTTTTTATATGAAGCCACAGACAGAGAATTGCTCAAGTGGTAAGAAAGATTGAACCACTGAACTTACCTTCCTATCAGTGAGCATGTTTTCAACGTTAAAGTCTCGCATCACTAGGTACTTCATAACAGCCAGATGATGATTTTTAGCTGCAAATGCCAGAGGAGTTTTGCCATTCTAAAGAGAAAAATTCATACCATGTTAATTTAAAAGAAACAGCCGTGGAAAGGCCATGAATGAGCATGAGAAGTTAATAAAGGACAGGATAATAATTTCAAGTTTACTGCAGCAATGATGCTCTGTAAGAAAATTCCAGCTGGGACAGTAGCAACAAGTCTTATGGTTTTTATTGAATAACTAGAGATGTAGTAAATTCCTTAGAGATCTCATGCACATGCTTTTTGAGCTAAGAGACACTAGTAGCTCTACTTTGCACAAATCCATGGAAGACCAGCAATACAATACTTCTTATTGCAGTACATTTGTTATTTTTTTGAGATATGGTAGCTTAATTTTCTTCATGGAAAATTGTATTAGTGTATGTAGTTACAAGTATAGAGTAATAGGTATTATGGGTAAACAAGATTAAATAAATTAATAAATAAACAACTTCTAAATTAATTTCGCTCCCTTGAGGTTTTAGCTGGCAGGGTGAGATATTAATCTCAATGACAACATATTTGAAGACTTCAGCGTAGGACAACCTCGTTCAAAATCTCGTTTTCCTTATTCTGTGTCTAAGGGACTGCACTTAAGAGTCACAGAAGGACTTACATTTCCACGGGTCGGACTTAAGTCCTATGTTTTTCTGTGGAAGTCTTCCTTTACTTGATACCCTTTCTAGTCCAAAGAAATTAGATCTTAACAGTTTCCGAGCTCACAAGTAGATCGTATAATATACGTACCTTGTCTTCAGTCGTAGTATCTGCTCCCATTCGCACTAAGTATTTGACAACGCCAACATGCCCAGCGTCTGCTGCGTAATGCAATGGTGACCAGGAATCCTAAAGTGGTTAAATAATAGTTATATTGCCATTGGGATTTCTGGGCAATTAAGATGTATTTGGAATAGTACAATTATTTATTAGTTATCGTAGTGTAATTGTTTGATTCAGATTTGTTAGGCATGAGAAAATAAATTTGCTTTTGATATGCCTAAAGTACTCCCTCGTAATTCAAGACTAAAATCATCTTTCCCTTTCTTCTCCTATTAATGAGCCTAAAGCACCCCCTTCTAATTAAAGACCATTATCTCTCCTGTTTCTCTTTGTACAGGTTTCCTATGTCAATACCTTATATCAAATGCACAACAAATAGTGAATCTTGGACATGCTTACAATGCATTTATTTATGATGTACATTATCAGTAAAATATATTATCGATGACATAAATTATTTAAGACGAATAATGCATGACATACATTATCAACGAAGTGCATTATTGATGACATAAATTATTTACAGCAAATAATGCATGCCACACATTTTCCATGAAATGCATTATCGATGGCATAAATTATTAAGGGCAAATTATGCATGACATACATTATCTACTACATTGACTTCAGCCCCTTGACCTAGAAGTAGGGTGACAAGTTCAAGATGGCCGTGGGCAGCTGCCAAGTGTAAGCCGGTTCGTCCTTGGCAATCCTGAATTGCTAGCTGGTGTGTTGATCTGCCAAGAAGCAAGCTGACAACTGATGTATGACCGTTCATCAGTGCCAAATGTAATGGTATAAAGCCCTACGAAAGAAGATGTTAACTGAGAATGAATGATGCCACTGTAGACAACGTCTGTACATGGGTTTTATTTATTTGCATTGCAGACTACACAACGGCAGTAGAAGTGCTTAGGCCATTATATTGCAAAAGCTCAAAAGCTCAATATAACTTAACAGCACAACGTCATAATTCATAAGAATACATAAGCTTGCAACAGATTATGCATAAATGTTTTGCAATGAATGAACTTTTAAACTTCAATAGCATTTACCTTTCCTTCAGTTGCAGCATCGACTTTTACTCCGGGAGAATTCAACAATAAACGGACGATTCCATCGTGGCCATTTCTTGCAGACAAATGCAAAGGCGTGAAGCCGTACTGATGGAGGGATGATTGCAAAGCATAATTAAATGAATCATTGAATGGGCGATTGATCAATAACAGAAAGAGAAAATTAACAATTTACTTTTCTTGAATGAGAACCTACAGTGAATATCATCCTATTTTCTTTTAAAGTAGAATTCACTTAAAAGAGATCTATAGAAAAACCGTAAGTTCAAGCTGTAGGAAAAAACTGGATCCTCTGGAAATATCTTGACGAGAATATCTTGAGCGAAAAAGATCTCAAATACACGTGTACTGGACACAGTAGGTATTGAAAGAAGCTTATTAGAGGATCAATCAATCAATCAATCAGTCAATCAATCAATCAATCAGTCAGTCAGTCAGTCAGTCAGTCAATCAATCAATCAATCAATCAATCAATCAATCAATCAATCAAAATCAATCAATCAGTCAATCAATCAATCAATCAGTCAATCAATCAGTTAATCAATCAGTCAATCAATCAATCAATCAATCAATCGATCAATCAAAATCAATCAATCGGTTAATCAATAAATCAATCAAAAGGTTGAGCACTCAATTGAGACATATCCGCGTTATCATTGCTGATTTTTACATAATAGCCAAAACACTGGATTGATTAGGATTCAATCGCTTTAACCAATGAATTAGGCTCATATAAAGCTCTCACTATCGACAAGAAAGAGCAGACTTACCTCTATTCCTTCGGTGCTTTCTTTTCCACGAGGGCACTGAAAGTTAGAGAATGAAGTAGATATTTACCTAATTGCTCGCTGATGGAAAGTAAAGTGTAAAAGCAAAGTCAAAATGTTTACAGGACAGCAACATAATCTGATAGGACGATATACAACCTCGCTAGGAATGCTTCCAGGGACTTTCTGCAGCATATCTTGAACAATCTCTGCTTGGCCATATTCAGCTGCAACGTGGATAGCTGTTAGCCCATTCTGAAATATGACATAAAGCAGTGTTAGATGTGAGGGCCTCTGCGGAGGCCACTGTTTGGAGGGAGGATGTTCATACGTGACTTTTGGAGAGTGTGAGATTTTAGACATTTTTGATGTACTGGTACATTTTCAAAAACTTTTCATTTCATCAGTGCTGGTTCACGAGTAACTACCTTTCTCTAAAATGCCTCAAAGTGTCTTACAACTGTTACTTAATAAGTCTTTTGTTAGTGACTTAAAAACATTATATGCATGAAGCTTTATGCATCATATACCATCCAAGTTAATCATACCTTTCCACTAGACATACTAGGTGATATCTTCCCTTTCAATGCTTCAATTAAGTTGCGATGCCCATATTTGGCGCAGAGATGTAATGGCGTCATTCCCTCCTATGAAGATAGAAATGTAAATGAGATGAGAAAATATATGATATAATATAATGTGATATAATATACTATAATATAATATACTGTAACATAATATAATATGATATAATATAATATAATATAATATAACATAATATAATATAACATAATATGATATAATAGAATATAATGCAACATAATATGATATAATATATTATAATATAACATAATTTAATATAATACAATACAATATTATATTATATTATGCTATATTATATTATATTATATTATATACAATAAATTACAATATAATACCGTTATATAATATAATATTATATTATATTATAGTACATTATATTATATTATATTATATTACATTATATTATATTATATTATATTATATTATATTATATTATATTATATTATATTATATTATATTATATTATATTATATTATATTATATTATATTATATTATATTATATTATATTATATTATATTATATTATATTATATTATATTATATTATATTATAGGTGTAGATAGGTCAGAATAGGTTAGATAAGGTTGGACAAGGTAAGAAGAGGTTACAAACAAAGCAAGGTAGAGTTCATTCAGATTGAAAAATAGCATACATAGAAACGCAGCTCTAAGCGAATTCAAGCGAAACAGGTCAAATAGGATCAATATACCAATATACCATTTTATGGTCAATTAAATAGACTAGTTTAGATCAAGCAATTGTAGGGAAAGCATATGTGATTAGTTGGGATAGCAAATCTGCACATTTATGTAATTTCTTTTGTTCACTTTACTTACTAGCAAGAAATCATGTAACGGGTGTAAAGCACCACTGGAAGACTAGCTGTATAGTACTTCATCAGTTGCCGGCTGATATAAGCTTATTGAGAATGACAGCACTACTAGGCCATCAATCAAAGTTTTGTGTCCTATACAGGAAAACAATTCGTGATTATGGAGGTACGAAGAACTTTCTTACCTTGTCTTCATCTTCAACAGATCCTCCCTTAGAAAACAAAAACTGCATCAACTCGTAGTGTCCACCAGAAGCTGCCAAATGCATTGGTGTTTCGTATGAGCGCTGAAAAGAGAGACAGAAATATCGTATCAACCATGTAAGACAAAGGTATTCGAGGAGTCCAATGCAGGTGGTCAAAGTGATCATTGTTTTAGTAGATACTAGAATGGGATTCAAGAGCTATAATATAGTTGCAATCCACTACAGTCATATGATTTCAACACTGGCCAGCAACCAAATTTAACTGACTCTTGAAATAGACATCGAAGTCGGGAACTACTATCTAGGTACAATGTTAAGCATTAATTACTAGAGTAAAGAAAACTAACAACTCTAACACTAGCACCAATGAGAACGCTAACAGCAACACTAACACTGACACTAACACTAGCATTAACACTAGCATTAACACTGACACCAACATTAACACTAACATCAACTTATTAGATTAACTGATAAATGAGCGAGTTACATTACTAACTAATTTCTGAATAAGGACAAAAATGCAAGTTCTCAGTTACCTTGTTTCTTGTATTGACTGATGCTGGATCACATTCAACCAACGCTTTCATTACTTCAAGGCTACCTTTGTGTGCTGCAATATGTGCAGATGTATTTCCATCCTAAATTAAGATAAATATACTTGCTATTACTTATTCAAAATGTCAAAATTGTAACAGTAATTGTGGGAGTATTAGGTCTCAGAAAATTGGAAGTGAATTGAGAAGGATATGAGGAGTAGAAAATGCCAAAAAAATAGAAATAAATGGTGGGCTTAACGACTAGAAAAATAGCACTAACTCTTATTTCACCAACTTGATTTGCTTAACTCTTATTTTATTGATCAATAAAATAGCATTAGTTGTAAAAAGGAAAGCAAGCAAACCTTGTTGGCTTGAAAAATAAGAGACGGTGTGTGATTGATGAACTGCCTCACAGCATCTGGATGGTTATTCTCAGCTGCTAGATGCAACGGTGTATACCCATTCTGAAAATAAAAAGCATTTCATGGCAATATTAGTCATTTTTACGTATGTTCAAAGCAGCTAAATGCTAAGTTAACTTCGCTCATTGGTTAAGACGTGATGTAGACCTTCTTACAGGCTCGCAAGGAGAGATGGATTGGGGAATCTCACCATTAATAGTTTGCAATTATACACTGGGAGGCATCCTACACAATCTATTTAACTCAGCACGACCAGCCTCTGCATTTTAGTCTATGCTGGCATGCATTTTATCCCCCTTTTCACCCAGTTCAACTGAATATAGATTTAACCTTCTCTAACTACACATATACGGGGGAGGTGGTAAAGAGGTTAGAGCGGACGACTACTGTTAAGGTCTTCTGTTCGAGCCCGACTCGAGGCCTTGACTAAATGCTCGTGTACTGTCCACCCAGCAACGATGGGTAGATAAAGGTGGTGAGGAGATGAACTGACCACCCTACCCCATATGCTGATGGTTCAGGATATGTGTCCTCCATAACAGGCACTTCCCTACGTACGAAAGTATACGGGACTACCTTTACCTTTAGCTACACAAGTGGGTCTTGCAGTCACTGGCATCACGCATACATTGGACGATATACACATTAGCATATGAGATAGCAAAGATGATTATATCGTGAATAAGTAAGACAATAAGAAGGCTCTTACGTCATGCTATTTTTACATTTCTACTAGTTTTAATTCGCGCTATTTTAGTAGGTAATATTTTAGTGTATATGCATCTCTTTATAAATTCAGATATTTTATTTTAGACAGGGCCAAAAGTTTTTATCAAACTGAATTTGTACCCCTTATATATGTAAAAATGAAATGAAACATTGAAAACAATAGCTATAGTGTTTCAAATTTCAATTATTTCAATTATTTCAAATATTTTAGGAGGGTGGTCCTTCAGCTGTGCTGGTTTTCAAGTAGCCCTCCATAACATAAATTACAAAATAAACATACAATTTTTAAGATCAAATAAAGTGAACATAGAATGCTCCTAAAATATTAATAAGGAATCAAGCTTTCTAAAATGCAAAACGTCCCTAGTAACTCACATGGATATTAACGATAAGAAAAAGAATGCCATATCGAAAAAAGAAGAATCAAGATTTAAGATGACTATATGCTATATACATGTTTTAAAAATAGTGGGGGATGATGCCAGCTTTCCCTCAGAAGAGAGGCCATTCCAAATCCTAGCACCTCTGAAGGAGAAACACTTTTGGCCAGTTTTCGAGCTTTCTTAGGTAGTCTCAAATCAGTTAGTGAGTTTCTCAAGCACCTTGAGGTTAGCTGAGATGCTCTGGTGAACATTTTACACATAAATTGAGGGGCTAGTTTTTGGAGGGATTTATAAACCATGATATTAGTCTCACTAGTGATTAGCTGATCTATGGTCTTCCAGCCAAGTTCTTCAATGGATATTATTCCCTATCGTAAAAATCTATCAGTTAGAGTAGCTTTGTAGCACACTTACTGCATCATTGAAGTTTGGGTCAGCATTCAAAGCAAGCAACTTTGCTATGCACTCCAATCTCCCTTTCTCTGCTGCCATATGCAGTGGTGTTCTTTTGTTCTGCGAGATTAAGCATTGCTCAAAATTTTACATATCTACATAAATGTTATTTTAAGTACACATTACATAGCCTATTTCAGTGTGGTATTGGAAATCTTGAGTGTGGTCTTTTAAAAGTGTGGCCAGTTATACTTACTTCGCGGAAGTCCCTTGCGTCATGGTCTCTATATGCTCTATGTACATTTCAAGAAGAGTGCAACATGTTTTTCAATGTGGCATCAAATAGCGAAGAGTTCCACATGAATTTTTGGAAGCAGAAAGTTCAAGTAAGGTGTGGTCAAGCTCTATCATAATATAGTATGGTCTTCGAAAAATTTCCTAAAATAGGCCCTGAACACATGATATATTATATATGTACTACAGAGCTAAAATTTACGTATAAAAGCATCAGAAAAGCCGGTAAAATTAACAAAACATGTCTTAGAGTTTCACCCCTTACGCCCTGGTCAGACGAATCCAACATTTGAATGAGCAGCATACAACTTTGCTCGCCTTTGCTCCGCCTTGCTCGGTGCTGCTCTGCTCAGTGTGGTCAAACGAAGCCAACATTCCGTCTAATACTTCTAGAGTTTCATGAGCTCCTGCGCTGTGCTCCATAGAAACAGAGCATACATAGCATAGAATTTGAAAATTTGGTGTTAAATGAAAATCTCAAACAAAATAAATGCTCGATTGCTCTCCCAACAACTTTTATTGCCATCAAATAACGTAGAGCAGTACCGAGCACAGTACAACAAATGGTGAAACGAATCCAACATTTCACCGAGCACAAATGTTGTACGCTGCTCGGTGAAATGTTGGATTCGTTTGACCAGGGCCTTAGATTCACAAAATGCTATATAAGTATTTTTCTTTGAGAATGGAAACCTCATTATATGTTTCTAATAAGACTGCAAAATTAGAGCTACAGTATCGGTAAGATCAGAACGAATTGGTAAAATCATACTTACAATGGACATTATATCCAGGCTTGCGTTATATTTTTTGACAAGGACTTCAATGATGTCTATGTAGCCATTGGCACTTGCAAAGTGAATAGCTGTGAGGCCAATCTGAAGATCAACCACATGAAGTTTTATAGTAAAGAAATAATCTGCTCCTCTTTTTAGTTTCTGTAATTATCAAACTCTTATCATCAAGTAAACGTGGTTATGCACTCCTCCGCCTCGTTAAAGATGACGCATGAAGTGCCTTACAAGAGAATGGAAGGAATACAAAGGAAAGGAAAAAGCGCAAGAGTAAAGGAAGAAATGCAAAAGAAAGGAAGAATTGCAAGTGTAGAGGGGGAAATGCAAGGGAAAGGAAGAAGTGCAAGCTTAGAGGAAGAAATACAAAAGAATAATGCACTGCAAGAGTAGGGAAGAAGTGCAAGACAAAGGAAGAAGTGCAAGTGTAGAAGGGGAAATGCAAGGGAAGGGAAGAGGTGCAAGCTTAGAGGAAGAAATACAAAAGAATAATGCGCTGCAAGAGTAGGGAAGAAATGAAAGACAAAGGAAGAAGTGCAAGTGTAGAGGGGGAAATGCAAGGGAAAGGAAGAAGTGCTGAAGAAAGGAGGAAATGCAAGAAAAAGAGAGAACGTAAGAGAAAGAGGCAGAATCTTTATAGAAGAAGTTAGGCGTAATGAGATTGGATAATTGATGGTACCTTTGATTTGGCATTTGCATATGCCTTCTTCTCCATCAACAACTCAATCAGCTCCAAATGTCCGTACTCGGCAGAGATGTGCAATGCCGTCTTACCAGCCTAGCATCAAAGTCATTTGTGTTTAGAATACATACAAGCGACAGCAAAATGCTACACTAGGGCTCTATGTTAGTGATGAGTATACGCTCTAAGCTATATGCACATATTCTAATGCAATTCTCATATCAAGTATCATTGCATCCAAGATAATAAATACTGGCAACCTATTTGACTCTAGTTGCTGGCATGCAAATGAGCTATGAAATAATTCCTACGCTCAGGATGTAATTTCCTTCAAAACTCATTGAGCTCAACTGCAAAAATCCACAATCCACCACCATTATGATGAAAATAGTGCAAATACAACAAATCACAAGAGTCCTCTACAGATACGTTTTCCTACACAAGCACAATAGTCTATCAACAAGAATTCTGTATAGCCTTGCAAAAGATTTCACCTCATCAAATATATCAAGGCGAGCATGGTAGTCAATTAAGACTTTCATGATTTCCAAATGACCTTCTTTTGCGGCGACTAGTAGTGGAGACCAACCAGCCTGAAAGGATATTGATGTGATGATGATACACTAAATGAGCGGCAAAGTTATTTAATAAGTGTCAGTCAACTATTGTTCATAAACTCGTACTGTCCCTCGGAAGGGATGTTAAAGTAGGGGTCCCATGCATGGATATGGCATAGTAGGCCTAAATTAGCTAAAAAAGCTGGGTACAACAGCCTACTCAAAATAAAGTAAACAACAACAACACTGATGAATTTAGCTTCTTGTGGAAACAAAAGAAGCATGTCTTCATGCAGAGTTTGGCATCATGACGGGAGCCTATTACAGTGAACGCTCGATAACTTGAACTTGAGTTATCGGGTATTCGAATTATCGGGAGGTGTTTTCATATGGAAGTACTGCTCAAGGGAAATGAAAAATCAGTTCGACTTTGTGATAGTTGGAGTTATTGGGGGTTTGAACTATCGGAAGTTAACTGTAGCGTAATTTAGGATATAATAGCAACGGGCGTTTATTGCGCACATAGCATAATATGAAGTTTAATAACTTTTTCAACAGTGCTGCTCTAACAGACTTTGTAGGATTTTGCTGTAATATCTATGGGCAGCTACAGAATGTTAAAACCTGTTGAATCGGCAGTAGTAATATAATATTCAACGGCCATAGAGGCAAATGTTTAGATTACCTTATTCTGGTAGTTAACAGCTTTCGCAGCCTCTTCTGAATGCATCGTGCTCAGCAGCAATTTCAGCACTTCAAGGCTACCGTATCTAGCACAGTAGTGCAACGCACTCTCATTCTCCTGGATTGGTTAAAACATACACGTGATCAAATATCAAAGTGCTAAAATGTGGAATCATCTGAGCTTGGACAGAAAATAGTAATCTTCACCTACAGCCTTTAAAAGGGCAAAGCTTTTTACATGTTCATGGTGAATTTTTCTCCTTTTTGACTTCATACTAATATTTCTCAACTCGGTTTTCTTTCTTCTTTATCTTGCCAGTAATTTCTATCTATGGCCTAATTTCCACTTAACTTGTTTTGCCTTTTTGCTCAACTTTGCAACAGGGTGTATTGCAAGACAACATACACAACAATTGTTTATCCTACATAGATATTACATAGCAATGGAAGTGAGATACCGATCAATGTTTTGGCCTTTCATGAATTTTATGTTATGCTCTCTTTGAAGCCTACTTTATCAAAGAATTTTTGAAATGAGGTCACGGTAAAATTCACCAAACAAGCATTACAATTACCTGAGGTTTCAAGAAGACGTCGAGAGCAATGGGTGCAGGATTGAGGGTGGCATAAAGATCAATATCAAAATCTTCGTTGCTTCGCTTGCATTTCTGGCAAACTACTGACCCAGGTATTAACAGGTGATTAATGCTAAGCAACCAACCTTTACTGCAAGACATTTTAAAGGTGTTTTACATACTAACCATTCTATTTAAGATCGATGTATTAGCATGGTTGTCCACCAGCAATTTTGCTAGATCCATTTCATGTCCTTTGTTGCTTCCATCAGGACGTAGCATGCAGACATAGTGAAGAGCAGTTTCCCCGTCCTAAATGAAAATGCAAATTCTAACTCAGACGCTCAGAGGAGAATTTAAGTTAAAAGTCATGCTAAAGAACATTTCCTTCATTTTCCACCCTTTTTTAAATGCCTCACACATAGCACTGTAGTGCAAGCATTTGTCCTACAATTTTTTCAATTGTGGTTTGTATTCTACATATACATGGCTGATGCTCATATGTTCCTTCACAGTGACATGTAGCATCAACATTCCATGGTCCTTTACGAGAATGAATTGCTCCTTCCAGGTGGAAAATCGAGAACCATTCAAAATGAACAAAGTAATAAACAATTCATATTTATTCAAAGCTAACTGGAAGATCATGTTGGGGGAAGGAACAAGCCAGGATTTAGCAGGCTATCTATTTGAACTGCTAGTCTGTAATTTTTTCTCTACTGTAAGCAAATCGCATAAATGGATATATTTCAACTTCAAAGGTGATCTTTGTAATATTGCAATCACGTGATCCATGGAATCATGGGGTTGATTAATTTAAATTGTACAACATTTGATGACAAATGGTTTGAAGATCAGGCGTATTTCTGTCTCTGTTGTAAAACTAGCAATTATACATGCAAAGGGAAACACAAAGATATTAAAATGTTATTGAGCAAAAGACTTACAACATTGATGATATTGATAGCAGCTGTAATTTCCTTTATTGTGCATTTAGATTTGATATGGTCAATCAGCTCCAACGTAATTGCTAAGTTGCATGTCCGGACTGAGACATGAAGCGAGATTTCTCCATTCTGTAAAGCAACAGTAGATATTAATTGACTCAATGCAAAGGTGCAGCCATAAGGGGCAAGGTTGGGGACAAAGTACATAGGGCAAAGGACAAAGGGTAGAGATCTTTCTTTTACAAATAAAGAAAACAAATATATTAAAACAAAGATTACTAGCATGCATATTCATTGTGAACACGTGCAGTGAGGGAAAACGTAGAGTCACCGAGTCCTCATTACGAGTGCCACTTGCGATTTCTTCTTTATTTACAAATGTGGTACTCATACTAAGGACAATGGCAGTTACACACACACACACACACACACACACACA
>OLMO02000252.1:11281448-11296635 GCA_900291935.2 Cassiopea xamachana
TATATATATATATATATATATAAAGTATTTATGTATGAATGTACGAATGTACATGTATTGGTTTGTGAGTATCTGAGGTAATCTGCGTGTGTATGTGTATTTGAAGTGAATTGCTGAATTAGGTACATATCGTTTTAAGTGTCAACATCTTACCTTATTTACAGCTTTAAGCTGCTCTTCTACGTGACTTTGAAGTAATTCTTTTATTAGCAGAGTGTTGCGAGTTGTAGCTGCTATGTGTATTGGTAGACTACCAGTCTGAAATTTGATTGTATAGTATACAATATACTAATTGTCATGGTATAACATAATATGATACAGCATTGTCTAGCATAAAATACTACATTACAATACAAAGTAATGCAATATAATATGATGTAAATATAGTAGAACATAATATCACATAATATAATATAATACAATATAATATGTTATAGCATAATATTATATAATGTTATATAATAAAGCATAATATAATATTATGTAGTATGGCATAATATAATATAATGTAATATAATATAATGGAATATAATGTCTTATAATAAGATATAATATAATGCAACATAATATAATATAATGCAATATAATATAATATAATATAATACCATGTAATATAAAATTGCATAATACAACATGTCAAAATGTGATAGATTGTAAATGTTGCTATCTGATAAATTTATGCAATAATATCATGCTATAAAGTATCATATACTATCACATAGTGCCGTATCATATATTGTCATGTAACATCAAAGTATATCAATTCTTCCAAGGTATGTAAAAAATTAGCATATTTAATACGTCGAGATCATTGTCATCATCCATATAGAATATTAAATTTCATACGGATTATATAATTCTTTGGTACATGGTGAACAAAAATCATGGACTGAAACATGATCAACTGATAAGGACTCATAATATGATTGATTCACAGAGAATATACTCTAACACGTCACATACATTATCTGGTATCAGCTTAGCCTCTTTTCCACACACTTTCAGTAGCGCCTTCACAATTTCCACTGCACCACTGTTTCTCGCACATGCTTGGTGTACACAGTTTCTATCAAATTCCTAGAAGAAGGTAGTGGAATGCACTTCATAGGACCTCATAAAGCAATAGAAATTGAGAAATTAGCTGTTTAAAACTCTGAAAGTCAGCCATTAAGGAGATAGGGGTGGCACCAGCCATTGCAGGTTTTGGTGCAACGCTAATTTGGCTCTCACACCCATCCCAAAATCTTGCTAGAGGTCTCTCACCCAAACCCTAGCATTTTCTCATAGAATTTGGATAGTTATGAAATTGACTTTGGAGAGTAGTGAAGGAGGGAGGGTAAGTCCCCCAGTCCACCCATAGTGACAGAGACTTTGCTCTGATATGCATTGTGCAAAATCTCAAATGAACCAAACAACAATTTTGTCGATTTAGGCCTATTAGAGGCTAAAATGATTTTTAGCAACTTTGGATCTCTGCTCAATATCAGTCAGTAGGATCCAGCTTCAAAAACATAGAACTCCATATATAATCTCGCTGGAATCCAATATTTCTGAAATATGTAAATGCTGTTCTTGGTGGAGGCTTGCACGCTTATGACTTGTGTCTTCCTACGCCAGAGACAGAACATTAACAATCATTAGTTTCACCTATTTTTAATTGACGTTAAAAAACTTTCCACACAGTGTTTTCTGGTAGAGCGTGGGCATGACTTATATTGACCCAATATCACACTGAAAATTTACGTGATTTCAGCAAATAGACGTGCTTAAAAGCATAGCTCCTTCATGCAGAGATTATACAAGCACGAGTAGCACGTGCAATGGGCGAGCGGTAGCTGGACGCAAATTGACAATAATCCGCTGACTTAAAAACAGAAATGCTTTATCAAAGCGTCATAAAGGACTGTGGAAATTCACTCAGCAGAATCACTCGGATGTTAAAATATTCATGGAATACGAAACTAAATACAGACAGCGTTTTAAAAAAATAGCATTTCTAGATGTTCTATCTAATGGCTTTATCTGATATCAATCGGGAAATAATAGTTTTGGATTGATTCCATTAGCCCAATGCTCTGAATGGAAAATATATTCGGCGACAAGTCGTCAGTGCAAGTATTCTCTATGATGCATGACGCATTTACGCTTGCACAATGGACCTCAAAAGAGGATAAGGTATCTACGTGCTCACGGGAAATAAAGGTGTAGTTGTCAAAAATCACTTTCTAGATTGTTCAACTCTATTTTCTGAGGTGGAGATTTAAAGTCCAACTTTGATAACTGGTTCTCAAAAGTAGTATTTCTCTATTACTGCCTAGTCAGGCAACTCACTCAACTATTCACTACTCAATCACACAATCTTTGATGGTAATGTTAAGCCTGTGTTGTGCTATATGTATTGTGTACAGAAAACTCACCCCTGCGGTGATATTTGGGTCAGCTTTTGCCGCCAGAAGACATTTTACTATACTGTCTGATCCATTTGCTACAGCATGGTACAATGCTGATTTTCCTTCCTGTGTAAACAGAAATCGTTTGCAATACTTAATCAATTGTAATGAGCTCATAACACATAAACTTATATACATGGTACAAGATGAGAGAGCCCTATAAAATTTCCCCGCTTCTATTGTATATTGCCAGCAGCCTCTGCGCCAAATTGCAACTGGCGCAGCTTAAAACATAGTAACTTGCTCTAGCTTAACTGACGTAAAACTTTGCAAAGGCGACTCTTTTACCATGGACGTACTCTCAAGTGCCAAATAAACGGGGGGTCCTATTAAACAGGGAGGTCGGAAAAAATCCCGAAATTTAATAAAAGGAGGAGGTCAAAATAAACGGGGGGCTGGAATTTGAGAAAAGGTTTTAAATGATTATACAAGGACGGAAAGATCAAAAACAGGTTGCCACAAAGTATAGAGCTAAATTATATACAGGGGTACGCTAACTTGCCATAAAGATTGGGCGTAAATAGTGCTAAAAATGAAAGAAAATGAAATGAGGAGTTTGCGAAGTAAGTCAAATTCCTTAAAATTAATAAACGGGGGTCCTAATAAGGTTCGGGGGTTGGGAAAAACTCGAGAAATTAATAAGTGGGGGGACATTTATTTGGCACCTGAGAGTAGGAACCAACGAGCACAGGGGGCAAGTACTCCCCACTTTTCAAAGGCTCGGGCAAAGTGTCCCTTCTCATGTAACTCGGTTGCTTTCCTTGAAGACTTTGAAGATGCAAAAATAAATAGAAAAATGCACGTTTTCAGCGATTTCAAAAGATCTGAGGTTCAAAATTTCCCGAGGGAGCTTGCCCCCGTACCCTCATAGCTGATTTGCATTTAAGGACTGACGCAATATTAACCGTTTTTCATCAGACAAAATGTTTTCATTTCATTAAGTGTTTTACTCCAAGACAAAATGCTCAATCTCACTTCCAGAAACCCTGCCAAGGTACCCTTCCTCTCATGTGCCCTCAATTTTTATAATGCTTTCTACGTCCCTGTCTTCTACTAAAAGGTAGGAAAGGCCGTGAGTAACACCATAAAGACAGGTTAATATGCTCTAATCATAAAACAAAGGAGAATCAATCTGCAAGCCGCAAGGGGGACTTCACAGGTAGCATTGTATGTGGATTTCACTTGCCCTCGTTCCTCTAGTCACCCCCAGTGACCTCCATTCCTGCGTCTATGAAGTTAAGCATACTCTTTATAATTTCATCAATTTTTTGAGTCCCCAAATCATACTTCACGTACACTTTCCAAACGACCTTAAAGAGTACTGTATACGCAATAACGATGGTGAGCCACTTCGGCGTCATTACTAAAACAAAGTGTGAAAACTGCTCACCTTGTCTAGCTCGTTCACTGGGTTGCCAAGCTCAATGAGTTTCTCTACGACGCTGAATTTGTTCTCACGACATGCTAGCATCAAAGGAGTTAGGCCATTTTCCTGCAAGAAAACAGATCGGAATTATGGCACTAATTGAAACGTTGCATTGTTCGAGGACACAGAAAGTATTTAAGAACTTTGTTTTGTAAAGTAATTGAATAGACAATTACTAGAAATTTAACAGATAGAAGCAAAGCGAAGAAGAATGTTGCAATATCTTGAGGTGTCTATGGGAAAAGAAGCTCAAATGTTTATATAACATACACTAAAGCGACCGCGGATAGGAGATAACGAGAATCAATAGGATGACTTTATAATGTATTCGTCTATTCAATTTTAGTAGAAGAAAATGGCGCAGCTTTGTCGCAAATCTTAAATTCATGAACAATGTTGTCAATATCGCATTGCTTGGGTAAAAGAGCAGACGAATAGCAGACGAAATTCCATTTTTTGACTGTTTTGAAAAAAATGCTGATTCAATTGTATAAAATTCTCATTTTAGGCAGTTCTTTTGTCAGAGATGTCCATCTTATCGCCAATAGCCTACACTTTAAATAGTTTCTAGTACCAAAGCAAAGCAGTATTAGTGATAACTTGAAAGTATGTGTTTTCAGACAAAAAAATATACAAGCACACAGACATGCATACACGGAACAAACAAACACACTCGTGCACGTGTAAGCACACATGCAATAAACACAAACACTCACCAACTCACACAATCACTAACTCATTGACTCAGTCACTAACTCACTCACTCATCCACTCGCTAACGAACTAGCTAACTTACCCACTCACATTCTCACTAACTAACTCACTAATTCACTCACTCACTCACTCGCTTACTCACTCACTTAAAAGTATACATATAAATATGCATTTAAAAAGAAGATGTAGAGCCTCAGAGTGTCTAAAGTCATACCGAAAGTAAGTCCGAATCAAATCTAAGCTGGATTTTCCCGCCTTCTTGAAACAATTTATCCAAAAACGAGTCAAGCGCTTGCCACAGCCCTTGTTTGGCAAACCAAATAATTTTTGCAAGCGGAGAGACGTGAAGAGCTTCAGACTCTTCAGCTATATTGTCAAACGGCCTTGATAGGCGACGCCGCATATTCGGCGACGGGGGTGCAATTGTCAAGGATTTTCGCCGATTTGAACTATTTCTGTTGTCACTTGAGGTCAAATCTATTGACTGCTTTTTGACAGGATGCAATTTTGGTACTGAATCCTTTGCGGTCAATTTTGTTGTGGAAGCTGGTGTGTTGTCTCCATTTGATTCACCTCCTGTGGCCATTTTTGCTTGTAGTATCAAAGTAGCCGCAATTTAATTCTTGTGCAAGCCAACAAAGTGCACTAAGAACACAGCTACCAAACGATACAATTAGCCTATGATACTAAGCTATCTTAGTATCTTCCTATGACTGTGCACTTGAAAATGTCATCGACGTGCAAAATATCCCTTTTTTCATTTCTTGAAAATGTCATCAACGTACAAAATACCCCATTTATTGGCAAAAAGTAACTTGAAATTGCCATCCATCTTATGCTCAATAAGCTATCTTAGAAGATCAATAAGCTATCTTAGTATCTTCCTATGACTGGCAAGAAGTGGCTTGAAACTGTCATCAACATGCAATGAAAGCTTTGTTTTCAATTCTCAACTGGAAATCTTGCCCCAAATGAAATATGAAACATGTTGCCACATGAAGACCAATGCTTTTCATAGACTGCTAGAGCTCATAAAGAGATCGATAGACATCACTGGATTAGGTAATGGTGTTAAAAGGTTGAGCTTTTTGGCAGACAGCCGAATTCAAGGTTACAAATCAACTCAGAGCATCATGCATGTGGATTCAGCAAAGTCATCAAGTGAAACGTTACATCTTAGAGATAAACAAAAGCGTGTTTTAAATTTTGCCAAATTCGGTTCGTACAAACGTATCATGCGTCCCTTTCACTGGGTACAGGTGGAATTAAGAAAAGCTGTTGTTTTGAGCTGCAACCAGGAATGTATTAGTTTAACTGAACTTGATCTGTTGGTGATGAAGCCGAGCTGAAAAAGGCGAAGTAGATGCACCAGTAACTATATGTTCAAGGATGAGTAGCAACCAACGTTTGAGCCAATAGCTGACAGCATCTGTTGTTTGTAAAAGTTGCTTTCCAGGTCATATTTAGCTGACGTAGATTGTAAGACAGCAGCAATTAATTCTGCTTAACAGTGCTTTTACAAAATTACTCGAAAATCTGCCTTATTTTGTAGAAGATTGATCGACCAAGACGACAAAGCACAACGAAATTTCCACTGAAAGCTTCGATGATTCCAGATTAAATCTCCTTTAAGTGACGAGACAGAGTGTGGGTGAAAATAATGCACTCGATTAAACACTTCTTGCGTGCTCTATATCATTCACAGTTGATGAGCAACTCCTGTTATGTCTCCAAGGCTGCATCATCTCATCTTTAGTTCAAGAAGTGTTTAGGGTAACATTAAACATAAGCAGGAAATCCTCGATGCACTTTGCTTACTAAGCTAGTTATGATGCGCGATTTTACAAACGTAAACGCATGTCACACTACATAATCGCAGAGTACTCTAGGCGAAATGAAAGCTAGCTAAGTGGGTTTTATTCTTCTCACTGGTTTGAGATCAATATGCCATTAACATACGCCAGCTGTTGACAAAAATGTCTTGCATGTGCATGATTGTTCTAGATGTATATGGAAGATGAGAGCTTGAAGCATCTGGATTGCAGATTCAACACTGTATCAGCTGGAGCTCTAATGGACTGCCTTGGAAGAAGAACTTCATCGCTATATTTTGAGCCTATTTATGCCCACCTATTGTCCTTTCGTATTGCAAAGGAGATGGCTGTATAAACGATGATAAATCCTAATGTTACCTCTTTCTGTGAATAACAACCATTGTCGAAGCATGTGATTATAGTTATAAAGTCTGGTATACATGTAGTCATTGACAGTCTTTCTCAGTCTTTGCGGGTCCCTGAGATACAGCTCAGCGACCTTCAGCGACTCACGTGCTATTGAACTTATAAAAGATATTGCGATGTTTCCATATAGTCGCTGTTGATCGTTGATAGCATTTTATTTTTTTCGGAAAAGCTATCAACAACCCTCTGCGATTGTATGGATACCAGGCTTAACGGTCTTTTGTTGTCGTTAGGGTGTATCCATTACAGTTTTTGGGTCGTTGACAGTCTTTCTCAGTCGTTACGGGTTGCTGAGATAGAACTAATTTCTATCCCAGCTACCCTCAACGGCTGAGGAAGTCACAGTCGTTAAAGAGATTATAAAAAATATTCAAATGCTTCCATATAGTGGTTGACGGTCCTTGACAGTCTTTCATTTGCAGGAAAGACCGTCAAAGACCCTCAACGAGTATGGATACCAGGCCTAACTATCCATTAACGTCCTTAAATACAGCAGAATGTCCGGAGTCCTACTACTACATATTTTAAAAGCAAAAGGTTCAAGGCATGCTTCTTGCATTACATACACTTGTTGTGTGGAAGTATGAATTCAACGAACAGCATCACAAATGGGGGCAAAGGAGAAAATGAGATATTCATTTATGCGATTTAGCAAAATTTTGACTTAGTACAGAAAAACTAAAGCCTTCACGCACTCCCTAATCTGCGCTAGAATTACGCATGCTAGCAAATTTCTTCAAAGAAGTACCATTTCGTCCAACAACAATAAAAATGTTGTAGCGCGCCTCTGACTGGCTCTCAAAAATACACATTACAGATAAGATATTATGTACTTATTAGCAACGAAATAACGAAGAAATTACTAGAAGAAATTGTTAAACCGTCAGAAATCAAAGCTTGTCACTTATATAGCCCAAATTTATAGAAATACAATGAGTATGTGTAGGGGTGAAGATTAAACTTTCAAAGTGACACGAGTATTCCTTGCATCATTTGCATCACAAATTAAGTGTTAAGCGGAAACTACGTAAGAGAGGCTGTGCTTTTCAAATCTGGATCTGGAAATGAGGTAGAAGCAATAGAAGACTGGTGGAGAGCACATTTTGTGCGTAGTTCAACATGCGTCAGATGGTACACCATATAGAAAAGCACAGCAGGAATAAATATTTGTTGAAAATGACATAGTATTTTTAAATGCTACAGGAAAATAAACTACATGGTTGGCTAGAGGAGGCTTTTTTGCTATAAATCGCTGTCCAGCAGCAAGTAACATACTTTAAATTGCTAGAAAATTGGAAAAGTTTTCGAAATTTGTCATATATTTGTAGTATGTGAATTCATATTCCCACTGTGCCCCGCACGACGGCCTGCTATGCAACATGATGTGCTGGTATGACAACTGGGATGTTTTTTCAAATGAAAAGATCAAGCCTCTGCGCGTACTTCAATATAATTTGAACGGCATTATTGCATAACGAGCATATGCTACACGTGACAAACACCCACTACAGTCATCAATAAACAACGAGACTATTCCATGAATGATGTGATGTAATCACTTTCTAGGCAGCACACATCCAAGACTCCAATACACACAACAGACATCAGCAAAACAAAGGAGCATAGAAACGCGGCCTTATGTGATGGCTATTAGCAACAGGAATCCTCCACAGCGCAGCTATGGCCTTTCATACGCGGAGCTAGCAATTACTCTCAACAAATTGGCAGTTTGCTGGACATGATATGATATCAGTTAGCGTTGCTTGGAAAAACGTAACGTTGATCCATAAAGTGAGACATAACCATGAAGTTTCATATAGCACATTATTTACCAATTATTTACTCATATCTTAACTTATTACTTAGATATTTTCCTTTAAAACGATTGCTTAAACGAGTAAATAGAAGGCATACAGAACCATGTCCAGCTCAACCTGTAGGCCAAAAAAGAAGAAAAACCATTCGCAAACGGATAGCTTATGATATTAATCTGTTGTTCGTAGTAAGAACCTAAGTTTATGCATGAGAACTGCCATTCGTTTTTCATTCGTTTGTCATTACACATTGTTTATAAGAAACCACCTTTCTGGCTTCAGCCTGGATATTTCTTAATATTTTGTCAAATGCAGCCTGAAATGTTTTTAAATATTTCTTAACCTGTTAAGACTTTCAATGATAATAACAACCAAGATTAGGCAACTGTAATGCAAGAAAAAGGATGCTCAGGTATTGTGAGGCATGTAATCGATGTTCATTCGATTTTCTTGCTAGCTTTATCGAAAATGTACTAGTAAAAACAGCTCTTCCAGGTTAATATTTGAATCTCAGCCTGCCTGTGTTTCTTAAATGTTTTTTTTTTAACTTTTGCACAATTCCAGCCTCACGCTTCTTATAGACATGTTTTTATGTAAATAAAACGTACAATTCAGAATTAAGAGTGCACTGTTCTTCTCAATCAAAAAAGTGCCTCATGTGGAGAACCTCTTAGTAAGCAATTGTTACTATGAAATAGGAGAAAATTTAACTCTCAACCTTATGCATGTAAGAACTTCGACGAAAGTAGTTACATTCAAAACATACCCCAAGTAATGATGCTTCTATATTTAGATCTACTTTTTGGGCATCTTCTACGAGCAACTTTTCAAGGAGTTGATCAAGAGCCAGCCATCTGCCACGGTTGGCAAGCCAGACAATTCTAGCCACTGTTGGTACTTTGATAGAAGTCGTGGTCATCTCTGACCATGCTGTGGCTTTCTTCATAGATGACATGATAGTGGTTAAGGAGTGCTTTGGAGAGGACGGTGCAGCATCTTTGGAGGTGGTGTCCTCTTCAAGATTTGGCTTGCGCCTAGGCGAGCCGGCTGGCGAAGAAATCGTGGATTGATTATCAGATATGGCGTCGCCTTTTTTGTTGTCAGTGGTGTCAGTTTTGACGTCATTTGGAGCTAGATTCACTTGCTCTTCAGCTGTTTGATGTTTTGGTGATTTTCCATTCTGGTCCGACTCCGCTTTGGCTTTCCTATGCCGTGCTAGAGTAGTGGTGAACTTCATCTTGCAAAACTGATTGTAGTTAACAACTTAAGGATATTTCTCTACCTGTAAGCCCTTGAACCTCTGTAATGAGTTGAGAAGAACGTACATTAAATCTCTTTCTTCACTTGTAGAAAGCTTGGTGTTATAGCTCTCTATCTTTCGACGTTTAGCTTGAAAATCAGCACCTTGATTTTGTTCACATCTAACTTGCTATATCTGCTGGAGCACGTCACGGAACTTTAAGAAACAAATAGCTCTAGCTACCAGACTTGAATAATGTGGCAGAATACCGGAAAAGGCTATGATTCAGCTTTGCAAAAATATGGGGCACTGCTATGTAATTGCAACAAACGCGAAAGAGCAAAATATTGCAGTTTGTTCAACTTGTTTATTAAATTATCCCTTCTTGATAATGCAGGTGCATCACTTATGCTGAAAAAATATTGAAAAAAGAATTGAAGTTCCTTGCAGGTTATTTTTCTTGCCGAAAAATGTGTTTACCTGCTTCCTAACATGATTCTTATATTAATGAAACGATTTGGTTTGAAAGCAAAAGAGTACTCTACTATTTTGATACGATCGTCGGTCCTTTCACAGAAGTAAATTCTCTTCCTTGCTATTTCAAAGTTTTGTTGATGTATTTACAGATGTAATGGGAGAAAGATCACCCAACAGCTTTCGTTCTTTTTGGAGATCTCTTCTCTTGCCTTCACAGTGAACTTCTCAGATGCTATTCATGAAGTTGGTCAAACATAGCTTTTGATTACTGTCCATCGTGCTTTGTGATAATTTACTCTTTCAATGTCCAATTGTTGAAACTAAAATTCTCTCTTTCTAAGTCTCTGTTCTTGTACATGTAAAGCAAAGCGTATACACTTTCTGCGTTCATACTCTTGAAAAACGTTGATCTCATATATAGATAGCTTTGACAGTTACAAAGATTATTCGGATTCCTGTTTGGCTAAAAATAGTTTTCTGGGCACCACATCGATGAACATTTCTGTTCCAACGAACTTCAGATTGCAGATGGATGAACGTTCTTCAGCATCTTTCCCAGATGATCGGATTTGTCAATTGCTCAGGGCTTGTTGTCAATCTTTTTGATGCAAGGTTAACAAATTAGGCGCTACAAAATGCTTCACCAGTCACAGTGAAATGAAGGAGTCCACAACATTTCTTGAAGCCCAAAAGACTTCATAATATTTTGCTTGTTTAATCCTCCTCACTTTCAAACGTTCGTCAAAAACCAGAAGAACGACAAAAAGAAGTACAATTTTGGATTAACGCACGTTGATATGTGACGAAACGCTCTTCCCTCTACCTCCTGTGTGTGTTCAGCATTCTCAGCTATTTTCTTTTCAATGGCTATATTATGAGTTGGTTTGAAGGCACAGTTAAAGTCATGATTTATTTCCGACCTGTTTATCCTACTGGGTATGAAAGTCCATTGTTCCATAGCGCTTCATCACGGTTCACATTTCTATGAAAATCTGCGCCTGAACAAATTGGTTCTTAAGTGGCCTCTGCATTATTCATATCCAAAACTCGCTTAGCATATAAAAACTTTCAAACGTATTCAGCATGTTTCTAATGATGAAGCTAATTAGTATGATAGGAAAAATCTAGCAGAGAGCAATTAGGTCGATGACTTGCAAGACGTTAGTCATTGCAAGCCACAATAAAGAGTAGAAACCATGCAGTTGTTTATACATTCGCTTCTATCATGAAATGCCCACTAAATGTCATGGATGCTTGAAACGTGTGTTATGGAATGAGACCAGCACAAGCTACACAGAGCTCAGGGGCTAAAAATGCTGAAGTTGAAACCCCTAGATGAAAGTGCAACGAGATTCATAGTCATGAAAGATGCTGCAATGGGATAATTTGGCCATTTCATTGAGCAATGTAGCTGCAGTGAGGTTTCTAATCAGTACCTACTATGGTCTCAAAGGAGAACTTTATCACAGGCCTTAGCCACTCAGCGCTTACCATGAATCTAATCAAGGGAAAAGAGACTACAGATGCTAGAATGAACCAGTCGTTGTTGCGTATTGGGTCCACATTCTGCATCGAAATGGCTGTATTAACGTATTGGGCTTACATTTTGCACAGCAGTGGTTGAGAAATAGCACCGATTCATCTAATGCTGTATTTACCAGAGTGTGGGGTGGGACACATTCCCTATTCAGGAGAATGCTCCGCAAATGTGTAATTCTATGGTAAAATGGTATAGTGGTAGGTGATCGGTGATCGGTGATCGGTGATCGGTGATCGGTGATTGGTGATCGCATGATGTAATCTTTAATGGAAAATACATATATTTACATGGCATGCTAGGTCATTTCTCGAATGAAAGCCAACAGTGGCTGCTTCATCAACATTCATAGCAGAGAAAGGCAAATCTAAATACTTTTAGCAGATTTGCACAAACTGCCTTTTGCTAAACTGCTTTGGAAAGTTACATGTGCATTTATACGAGGGCACACTTTTCCTGAATAACAATATACGAAATATCTCAGCAAATTTCAGCAGTCATCACCCACAGATGAAGGGAAATTAAGAAAATAATAATTAGCAAGGAACGCTGAGCAAATTTTGCAGGGATATCGGAGCATATTTTTGAGGGGGGCTGGGGACAAGTGGCAATCTCCCATTGGGGCTTAGAAGTGAGGTCTGGGCAGAGCCCCTGAAAAATGCCTGCAACCATGCCTTCAGACTGCACAATATCCCTCTTTTTGAATATAAAAATATTATCCTATCTTAGATAGGATAGGCATCAAATCTTGATTGGCTAACAAAGGAATCACCATCGAATGATTCCTGCCAATAATGGTACGAGAATTCGTTCGAGAAGCATCGAGAAACGTGTTTTGGTGGTAAACAGTGCACTTTCTTTGCAAAAGAACTTATAAAACATAGCTTCGAGTGATTGAAAAATAATTGAAAAATAAAATACTCGATGGTGATTCCTTTCTTAGCCAATCAAGACTTGATGCCTATGCTATCTTAGGTAGGATAGGCCATCCATTGTATTACATCGGACACTAGGAAACAGTGAGGGGGCTACAGCTACCCGCCCCCGGCTCCGTGGTGCTTGTGTTGCACACATCGAGCAGTATTGAGGATGTTATTGAATTGGACCAGGTGTATTTGCATCGCCTGTTTAAACGCCATATAAAAATCCAACTGATTGCGGTCAAATAAACGCCAGCAAAAGCAGGTAGTTTTTAAGAATCACAACATTGCATCAATCGTGAAAATGAGCCTCCATGAAACGAATAATCTCAGTAAAGAGAGGCTAACCGAATCTATATATAGAGCAACACAAAACTTTTCTATAGGGAGCGAGTGGTCATGCACCCAAGCCCGTAGCCAGACCAGTGTTTTAAGAATGGCAAAAAAAATTGTCCTGGAGGAATCACGTGGTAATAATAGCAATAATACTAATTTTTTTTTCAATTTCATATATAATGTCTCGTTAAACATTACAAGTGCAAATCTCACTAAAAAGGCAATCCGTACTTGGCTGGCTTACAAAAAAACAATAATAAACATAATAATAATGATAAAAAAGAGCTATAGTTTATACAATGTTGTTTCAGTAAGAGAGGAGTTCTGGGTCAGTCCATGGTTTGTTTCTCATGCAAAAAATGTAATACGTGGTACGTATGATACAAACATTAAAATAAAAAATTCACAAAAATATATAAATATAATATATTTAGCATCGTAAATCAGAAGATCAGTTGGCTTATAATAGTTTTAAAACTATTTCTTTTCTAACCAACTTTATGAGCAAGTTTCAAAAAAATATTGCTATTCCATTTGAGGCAATTAACCCTGTCTTGTTTTATCGCCGATTATCTTTTCATTCATCTTTTCGTACAAACTAAAGCTTTTCCGATACTTTTACTATGTGCATTTTCTACTCTCTCACTGCGTTTCTCTGTAATAATAATAAATACATATGTTTATACAGGTGTGGCACTTCAGAAAAATATATTTTCTGTTATCAGCGTGCTACCTGTCAAGAATCTATATGCGCTAGGACTAAGTTTAAAAGCAAAATTTAAGACTATAAGTAATTGACAGAATGAAACTAATCAAAATTAAACATGTGCTTCAAATTTCATTAAGAAAACTTTTATAGGAAAATGAAGCTCAAAGGCCCAAATCTGAAGAAAGTCGAAAAAAATCCAAAGGCTCAAATTTTAAAGTTTAAGCCAAAAATCAATATTACCTCAAATTGTATTTCGGTAGTTTCATGCCTTAGGAAAGTTTAATAAAACCATGATTTTTAACACGCACAAACACTTAAGACTGTTTAAATGTTTATGTGTGTTAAAAATAAAGGTTTTATTAAACTTTCCTAAGGTATGAAGCTACCGAAATACAATATGAGCTATAGCAAACGGGATCTGGTCAATGCATTGGCAAGAAGCGCCAGTGGTCAAAAACAAAATTTATTAGGCCCTTTAACTATTAATGCTGTGTGAATTTCCAGCTCGCCTACGTATACGATGTCAATAACAATATCCTCAATGGTAGCAGTGAAGCAGTGCTTTGGACTTATCATTATCATTCTGATCGAACTGGGCTCGAAATATGAAAATATATACAGAATTATATAATATAGGCCCACGGAATGTAGTTTAGATACCCCAGGTGCACAACGTCAATGACGTAGCCGGCGGATGTAAAGATTAGTCATCAATTACTTTCCAATAAATTTATACATCAAACGAAAGTGCTCACCAAGCTGTTTAAGAACAAGGAAAAAAATTTACGGTTTACCAGACGGTTACGAACTTATAACACAAAATACTCTCTAAAACAACGTATGTTTTACCATATTTGGGCAAATTCATAATGGCAGAAGTAAGAATACTAACGCTAACGCTAACGCTAACCCTAACCCTAACCCTCCCAAAACCCTAACCCTTCCATAAACCTTAAACCTAACCCTAACCCTTTCAAAGACCCTAACCCTTAGCCAAACCCTAACCCTGGAGACGTATTATGGTGAAATACCTTGATGGCTAATCTTGACATCGGCCGAAGTATCTGGTATGCTCATTGCAAAAAATATTCATGGCTCAGAAAACCGTGCTTTGGCTCACCAGCAATACGACTTAAAAGGAACTAAAGGACAGGTACCATATGGTCCTTGGAAAGTTCACATTTGGCACCATCTAGCAAGACTACCAACGGCACTGCTAGTCAGAATGCATGATAAGATTGACATACTGAAAGCTTTTTTTCGTCCGACACTCATCAGAGTATGAAAACGTCGGATAATGACCTAAAGGTAAACCTAAATTTAT
>OLMO02000252.1:11338758-11361870 GCA_900291935.2 Cassiopea xamachana
AATAATTTAAGAATAATCTGAGGCTCAAAACCGAAAATTTTTAAGAATAGTGAGGCTCAGAAAAAAATTAGGTATTCTTATAAAAAAAGAGTGTAGTTTTCAATAAAGCAAAGAAACACTTCTAACCCTTTCCTGGGTAGCTGCCTGACCCAGATTTAGATTGGAACCCTAGATATGATATCTCTCTCTCAATGAATGATGTCCAGTCAATCTTCATAAACAATCAGCAAATCCTTTTGTTTCCAATACGGTTTTTACATCTAGCCTGTTGCGGGGGCGGACTGGCTTAATTTTTAGGCCCGGGCACAGTTTGACTAGACCGGTCCATGACAACGTAAATCAGAGGGCAGATATATACAAAAAAAGCTGCAAACTTCTGATATATCTTTATTTTCAATGTCAGTTATTTCAAATTTTCATTGCAAAGCTCTCAATGTTTAGAATTGAACGTTTTCTTCGCTACATGCAACCTGCCCTTTGGACATTTGCTAGAATGGTCCGACCGGCCATTCTGCCCCTGTGCGGCCGATGAATATCTCGAACAATTCACTAAATATCTTTATTTCCTAATAGTTAACAGGAACTCGCAAAGACATTACTAATAATGTAAACTATCAGTTAGTTTGATTAATGTTTTGTCTTAAGAAAAATTAATCTCATTGCTTTAGTTGCCCCTTTGCTGTAAGGCAAATCTTCTAGACATATTGAATATAAAATAAAAGGCTTGAAAACACGATGAAACAAAGTGCGAGTCAAGAGGTCTTTTATTTCAACTAAGTTTTGAAAGTTATCTCTTTCAATTAGAGTATACACTCCTCAACTCTCTTAGGAGAAATTTTGACTTTTAACTCTATTGAAATATATAGTGAAGCAACCACAAATCATTACGTTTGTCAGCTGAATAGAGATACTTGAAATTGAGCATAATATATGACTACTTTAAACATTTTCCCGATCAATGTTCTTGGCAACGTTAAACTATCAAATCTTTCCATGGTACGTCATTATGTTACATCATTTTCTAGCGCTTTACAAAAAAGTAATGAATTGAATATATGCACATGAAAATCATATCACGTGATCCTCTGCAGACAAAAAAGACAAAGTTCTAAGGGAGCGTCCACACTGATGCGTTTTCGTATGAAAATGGATACATTTAGACGCATCTAAATGCATCTAAATACATCTAAAGTGCAAAAACACATCTAATTGTATGCGTTTTCATACGAAAACGCATCAGTGTGGGCGCTACCTAAGATGCTTCTTTGACATGAGACTTCAGTCTAGTCAATGTAGGACAGTCTGGGGCCATTCAAAAGGAATGCACGCTCTGAAGGGGGGAAGAGGGTACTCAAAAATGCATAGAATTGCGTACAATAGCGTACATGGGTGAAGGGGCTCCTTAACTAATGTACATACCCTCATGTAATTCTCAAACGCTGATTACGTGGGGATTATTCTATATAAGTATAATCATCTTTTAAGATAATACGTAAGTTCACCATGGCTTTTGGACAAAACCGTGGTAATTTTTGGATTTCTCAGTTATTTATTGACTTTTTCGCAATTTGACAATAGTGAAATAAACAATAGATTTGAATATCTAGGTGAAGGTGATGATATAGAAGTAGGTACGCTTGCGGGAGGAAGTACTGTACCTCCATAACATATGAAAGATTACAGGGGGAGAGGTCAACAATGAGGTGAGTGGCCAAGCGGCCCAGCTAGTTCTATTAGCTTAACTGAAGTTAAGCATGGCTGTGTACGGTCAGAAATTGGATGGGCGACCTCCAGATGAATGACCAAAACAGCTCACTCCGCCGTCCTTCGGAAGGTATGTTAAACTAGGGGTCCCATGCCCGGATGCGGCATGCATAGTAGGCCTAATTTAGTGAAACAGCTAGGTATATCAGTCTACTCAGAATAAAGTCAACAACAACAACAAAAGCAACAACAACAACAAAAGCTTACAGGGGAGGATAGGTCAAAAATCGATGAATATAAAGCGCCCCCCCCGCTTCTTGAAAACACGGGCGTAATTTATAGACAGTAGAATCCGTCTAACAATATGAAACGTGACGATTTGTGCTGCTACAAGTCCCCCTCTCTGCTGCTTTCCCAATGTAAGAGTGATATACTTCAAGACTTCTTAGAGGAACTTGAAGATTCCTGCCTCACGAAATTTATAAATCAATAGAACATTCCTAACAATTGTAAGTGTGGAGATTTTCGCTATTAACCCTCTTTTGCATCAATAATATAGAGCAATATTCTTCAAGACTTGTTTGTAAAATTCAAAGATCCCTGCGCCGTGAGGCGTAGGGCAAAGCAACGATGTAATCTGGAGGTTGGGAGCCATTACCGTTGAGTGAGCCATTAAAGCCTCATATTATAAGACATATTTCCATGAGAGCTATACAACATTTCTCAACAGTAAGTAGGGCATGTATTACTTTTAATGAAGCATGCTATGTAGCCATGTTATCGACTTTGAAGACATTTCAGCAGCGACTTTTGTGTGAGCCAGAGAGCCAAATGCAGACATCAAAGCAGCCATCATATCTGGCTTGCGAGCGATAAGTAGGGTTGTCGAGAGGAAGGCATGGGGTATATTGCCCCCAGAGCCTCAAGGTCAAAGGGGCCTCATAGCATCCAATGCTTCAAGGTCTGGGACCTCATAAAGTAAAACAGCGTTAATTTCCCAAAGTTTTATCCAAACCTTGAAAATTTAGCTCACTTCTTTTGCAGGGGGGCCTCTTCTTTCTATTTTGCCCCGGACCTCTGAATTCTCTCGGTAGCCCTGACGATAGGTTCTCCCCCCTGATGTAGTTGAATCTACCAATTTGTCTTTTAAGATGCACATTATAAGATCCATTGATTGATTAATGGATTGATTTTTATTTATTTATACAGGGTAATACATTCAGTAACGAAAAGAAAAAACTGAGTTACAATGTGCCCTGTCTAAAATCCCAGTTAATCTACATACAGTTCAATACCAAGATAAACGAAAATTAATATACATTATGTTCTGATTATAAAGTAAAATGAAAAGTTTGATGATGTACAGGAACTCTCACACCCTTTGATTTTTCAAAGATTACTTCAGCAAACTTTTTTGGAAAGTAGCTAGTGAAGAGGCATTTTTTATTTCAGTGCTTAGTTTATTCCACACCTTCACACCTCGATATGAGAAACTGTGTTGCCCGTAAGAGGTTCCATGGAAAGCTAGACGGGAGAATTACCTCATCATTCGTTTGCAACAAGTATAATAACACAACATCGAATGTGACATAAATATGGTTTGACACAACCTTCCGTACAGTTGGTTTGGGGTTAAGCCTAGGAAGATGTGAGCTTGCTGTAAAGTCGGCATTCCGCCTTTGAATGGTGAATTCCCCGTTAAGTCACAGTAGATGGTGTGGTAAAAGGATATTTATCACATGCCCATTGGTTTCTGTAGCTTAATTATAGAACGGAGTCTACTGCGAACAGCTAGAGCAGTGGTTCGCAATCTTTTCAAATATATTTTCATGACGGTCCTCTACTACATGTTTTTTTCTAGTCGCGGTCCTGTGGAGGAGGGTTGGCTTCAAAATGGGCGTTGCTGGTAAAAAGCTTTCTGCTACTTCCCTAGCTTTTTAAGAAATTCAGTGAAGTACGACCATTTGTTGCAGAGGTATAATTCTAATTTTTTAAAGCCCAGTTCTGTAGATCTGTCCTTATGAATGTTAGTTAATGAAAGAAAGTATATACATGTATTACAAAACTTGGTGTGAAGATGGAAGGAAAGGTCTGGGGGCTTAGACGCCAGAAAAATCTTCAAGACCATGCCCTTTACTTTGACTAAGAATGCATCTCCCAATGATAGGTTTGCTATGGGTGACAAGGAATTTTGATAGGTCGTGACAACTTCCTCCAAAATCCCTTCATAGTCCCCCAAGAGATCACGGACCCCAGTTTGGGAATCACTGAGCTAGGGATCAAAAGCCTGAGGATTGATTAATTTTAGCTGTCTTTAGCAGAGTAAGCCAAGAGGACTCAATAGGTCAAGTGTTGTTTTTACTGATAAGTGGAAAGTGTATGACAAGATTCAACCAAGTTGTGTGACTTTTGCTATTATTATCTTCTGCTTATGCAGCGCTCCTGCGATGGTGAAGATTATAACTTTATTACTTGAGAGCTTAACAACTTATGCTTCTAATATTGTTGATGATGTTTAGAAACCTCGTGAAGATATCTTTGTTACCACGGCAAGAAAGGAGTTTGAATACACGTTAAAAACCATTTACTTAAAAATTGTATCTAGAAAATTCCTTATGGACCTTTATACTCCTTCCACACACTAGGATTATTGTTTAACGGCATTTTTATAAATATGCATAAACATACATTTTTTACATTTTTATAAATATACATAAACATACACATACAATCTTTCTATGGAACAGTTTCAATCTCATTTTTTCTTTTCGTGTCTGTCTTTCCTTTTTTTATAACCGCCCAGGTTCGTATAAATGGTAAGTTATAAAGATGCCGTTAAATAATAATCCTAGTGTGTTGAAGGAGTATACAGGCCCATATGGAGTGTACTATATACAATTTTTAAGTAGATAGTTTAGAAACCAATTCTGTACAATCCTAGGCATGATATATCACAGATAAATTCATGAATTGAAGATGAGGGATAATTGAGGATAACCAATGTGTGACAACCCATGTTAGTATAGCTGTATAAGTGGTGACAGGCATAGCAAGAAAGCAAATGAAAAGACGTGGCACACCAGATGTGCAGCAGTGTGCTTTGCAGTGCAGTAGAAGCAGGAACATTGGAGAGAGGGACTGAGGAGAGAAATTACCCCTATTTTCTTTCAGCTAGAGGATTGAGGAGAGTAGAAGCATCCAAACGTCAAAATTTTCTTTTTTGTTCTATTCAATATAAATTTCTAAGATTACGCATTGTTATACTACATACAACTAATTTGAATATACTACAAGTATGATACCACGGAGAGCAAGATATCATCGTAACTCCGCGGCCATTAACATGAATAACACATAACATGGCAAAAATTAAGACACAGCTACACACATACATATTAATGCACATAAATAACTTTTACTAATAAATAACTAAATAAATAAATAATAGATAACTTTTACTAATAAATACTCAGATTTGCTCAATATTGTATACCAGGCCAACCTAGTGCAATTGAAGTATTTCGGCTTCTCTAACTATGATACAACGGAGATCAATTAGGCTTTTAAATAAATAACACTTGATTAGGAGAAAGAGTCATTTATAAGAATGTGATAAATATAGCCCTGCCAAGAGATGGGAAAAAATAACCCAAAGAGGTGCTTCAGGAGCACTCAATTTCTCGGCTTACTGGCAGGGGTGATTTCTAGGGGGCTCAAGGGGGCTGTTGTTCATTTTTTTATATTAAATTTTTTATATTAAACTTTTTTATATTAAATCTTTTTATTTTAAATTTTTGTATCAATCTTACTTTTCAAAACGCATTGACCTTGCTTCCAATGCTTTGCATTGTATTGCTATGATGAATTTCCTCACTGCTATATGGCTATTGAGATCTTTGTAGATTTTGGCTATATTGTATCACAACTAGACTAAATTATCATGTCTCCATCTTCAAACATATGGGTGTGACTCCAAATGGACCACAATCACTTTCTGACATTGCACCTAGAGCCCACCCTTGTTAAAATTTTTAGAAATCACCCCTGCTTACTGGCCCCCTCGCAACACTATCGTTACGTCGTCCCTGAACAAAAGCTGGAGGAAAAGGAGAAATGACGTGGAATGCATCAACATTGCAGAAGAAAGTATTACCATGAACAAACAGAGAATGCAGAGAAGTATGTAGTCGAGGAGAAAAAAATATTACAAGGAACTGTTGATCATTGTCCAGGAATAGATCCTTTAGGAAGTAATAAGTCGTTGGTTTCCTCATAGAATTGGCCATGGTTTTAGCATATAACAATACGTGGCTTTGTGATTGCTCTAAATCGGCCATATTTAATTCTGTGATAAAACTTGAAACGAGGGCTTCTTGGATAAAAGCGATTCCGTTCTGTGTTATTATGAGCCTCTTGCTTTGCAGCCCGTTAAATCTTTTCTGGCTAAACGTTTAGGATTTGCAATGTATGTCTTTACACTGTACAAATATACGCATTTAGCTATGTTTTGATAGAGCAGGCTACTATCTTATAATGATGTCTGTTTATGCTCTAATCTAGGAATTCAAAGCAACTACCACTTGCAATACAATATTTTGGGGAGAATGAAAGGACGCTAATACCCAAAAATTTACAGGTATCTACCTGGTTTTTTGACATGCAGTTCTAAACAAAATGTGCAGCTCTGAAAAACTCTGTGTTGTTTGAATGAAAAAACTAAAATTTTTGGATGCAGTTAAGAAAATAATTATGTAGAGACCAAAGCATTAAGTTAGTATCAGAAAATTGGTAAACTTAGTTATATAATGATAGGTGAAACACAACTAGAAATTGAATTGTGAGAGATAGTAGTATTTATCTAACTCTTTCCACGAAAAGCATACTCTTCAATCCCATATGCAATCACGACATTGTTCTTCAACACAGTATCCCTGGATTTTATATGCAGTTCCAATGTCTTTATAATTAGCTTTGATATTTACTAAAATTTTTTGCATGTACAAAGAGTTTGATGAAACCAGCCCTACTTATTGAGGAGAGGTGAGAAAAAAACCTGGGAGAGTTGGAAGGAAGACGGTGGGGGGCTGGAATGAAGGAAGAAAATGGGAAAGGGTGGAAATTTTCGTGTTTGCAATCGCGATCCTGATGAAATGTTGGCAGCTTCAGTATGCAATAGTGCTATAAACGAATGAAAAAGTTAGGTAAATCTGCTTTTCCAGGTTTCATAGGCCTCAAGTTGAGAGCAGTCCCAATTGATGGCTATCACAAAAGAGTTGCAATACGTTTGGAAGTATATTGTAAATGCACTATAAGATTACCAGCTGTTGCCTAAAGATGCGAGTTAAAAGGTACTTGTATTCTAACAATATGAAGAGAAGAATTACTGAGGAATACGATGAAATATGAGAGGAAGTCAAAAGTATGAGCACTATTGTACAAAATTCTATTTATATATTTCATCTGCTTCATTACTTATATTTCATCTTTCCATTACTTACTGCAAGTTATAGAACGTGTAAAATACAGCAGTTGACAAGAATATGCTGAAAATCATACCCCATACCCACAATAGTCTAGCTATTTGTTGGAGAAATTCACAGTGTTTCGGTAACAGCTGTTCAAACACGGCTTGTCTTCTTTGAAAAGCCACAATTTATGGTGTGCCGCTGCAGACACAAGGCTCCGATGTCAAAGCAGTTAACAGTAATCATTTTTAGACGAATAGGTGATATGTATTCTGTAAAGTAGGACATTTGCAATGTTGGGTGTGGAGGCACCTTGATAAGACTGTGCTTTTTGTGTCCGCTTCAAAACTAAGTAGATTTGAGCTAGTTTATGTCAGTGTTGTAAGGAAAAATATTAGTCATTTCACTTTCCAACCCGCTTATATTGAAGCCATGTTTTATATTTACTTGGATTCACCATTAGAAGAGAGGGGCTGAAGTACTTCAGCTAAGTGATCCTGCTAAGCTATCTAAATATAAAGCTTTTAGGGAAATCGTATTCACAATTATATGGCAAGGTGTGAGAGAACAGGAGATGAATACGTAAATTTTCTGCAACATTACTAATAGCCAAATACCAAATAACCATTTGAAAGGCATCCTTTACACCAAGGGGTGACTTCTAGGGGGCTCAGGGAGGTGAAGCTCCCTGTTAAAATTCTTGTTCAATTTTGGGGGCTCAGTCTCCCAAATATTTTTTTGAATCAACCTTACTGTTTAAAATGCATTGAGCTTGCTTCCAATATTTTGTATTGCTCTGATGAATGACCTCACTGCCTCGTGACTGGCGAGATCTTTCTAAATGTTGGCTATATCATGTCACAATTATATTAGACTATAATGTCTGTCTTTAAAGATTTAGGCGTGGCTGCAAATGGGCCCCACCCACTTTATGACATTTCACCTAGAGTTCCTTTTGTTAAAATTTTTAGAAATCACCACTGTTCACACCTGTCACCTTCCAACTTAGAGACACCGAACATTTTGAAAGGTGTATTGCAAAGCCAAAGGAATTTACTACGTTGGAATATGGATGAGTCTTAAATACTTCAAACCAGTTCGAGGGCACTTCACAAACTTCAAGAGAAAATTTACTTTTCTCATCGATTTTCAGATAGCTGGAAGTCCTCTATTAAGTGAATTTGCTTTAAATTTTAAGGTAGCTCATTGCAATTTTTAAAGATTGCAAAATTGCTGGATTGTAGAAATTCAGCATTATAGAAATGTATAGATATAGGTTTGCAACGCTCTAGAAGTTTTGGATTGTAGGATCATAAGAATATAGGATCGCAAAACTATAGGAATTCTGGATTATGGGATATTCCGTTATAAAATTGTTTGTTTGTAAGATTTTGAGAATCTAGGACTTTGACTGAGATTTGTCAAAGCTGACTACCTTAATGAGAGAATTGTTGACAACAGTCATATTTCTTTTGTAGGCATCACGCATCGTATTTTACATCAAATGAAACTGTGGAACCGGGGGTAGTGCCAGGGGAAGACAAGGGGTTATAGCCCCCAGTCTGGCAATAATAGTACCCTGAAAACCGTATTTTAGCTCCCATCGGAAGAATCAGTCCCCGTTGGAAAACTCCTGGCACCAACCCTGTGTGGGACGTCATGCATTTTCTACTTATCAGAGTAACACTTCCTTCAATGAAAACCTTGGCCATCATCCTGGATACAAAGCTTGAAAACGTTCTTCTGGACTCATCTTGTATGAGTTTCATTTATCATATACTGAAGAGGCCTCTGCGCATTACCGGTTTGATTCATTCAAAATGATTACAAAATTGAAGAAGTGTACTCAAATTTCTTGCACTTACCAAGACATAGAATGGCATCAATCTCAGATACTCAAATATCTTTTCTCCATCTTCATAAGACTCTACATCCATTGACTTGCTCTCTTCTAGAAGAAATGAAAACTGAAACCAATAAATAAATGGTTACTGTGACGATTGCAGGACCCTGATTAAGTCCCTTCTCCCCATCTTCTCTATTACATCCCTAAAGAGGCCCTTATTTGCATTAATTTTTGAAAGAAAGAAGAAATTAATTGTTAGTTTTTACTTTGATGTTTCACTTCTTACAAAACATTCTAATCATTAATTCATAAATGAACGAAGTTAGCCAACATAAAGTTTTGTTTTGATAGGAGTTCTTTGAAAGAATCATAACCGTAATGTTTTAGACCAAGGTTCAATAGCCTTTATGGGCTCCGGGGCGAAAATCACTATACACTACTCTTGCCAGGGCCAGATACTGGCAATATAGAGCTATATTTTAGATAGTAATATTCACTTTGGGGGCTGTGTTGGGAAAAGTGAAGTTGGCAGACAACAGAAATTTTCAAAATATAACACATACGTTACTACCTCGTCAAAACAGTATGTTACAATATATACACTCTTTTTCCTAAGCACTGGAGCAGGATTGGGTGGTAGTTGGGGCTGGATTTGGCCCCAGGACTGTGGCTGGTGCCCCCTGCTTTAGATACTTCAATGAGTGGAACTAGACATTCATGGGATAGGGAGCAATTGCTCTTTGTCCATCCCCATATAACATACAGCTTTAGACAAGCCTTAATTTTTCCATCACCCATATGACACTTTCAATTCTGTTTTATTTCATCATGGAATTGCAAGCATTATAAGCATGCCCTGTGAATAATAAGCATGCCCTGTGAATAGTTTTATTCACTTGTAACTTCTCATGCCATGGGTTACAAGGAGCGAAGTGTTCAACTAAGATCCTCGAGTGAATCAACAAAGCTCTTGATGGGAACTTATGCAAGCATGACAAAAAAGCAGAAGAAAGCAAACTAGGTCACCATTTTGGGAATCGTAACAAGGTTCTTATTATTTAGGCCATTGCAATGCAATAGAAGTGAACTTTCAATAATTTGAATGCTTCCGTGACTCACAAGATTCACTGCATGCTCAACAAGACAAAACACTCCAGAATTAACCATCTTTATGGGCCAATATCGAGTTTCTATATAATGTTGTGTTCTGTTGAAATCTCTACGAACTTTACTCCAAAAGGACTCCCAACAATATGTGAATGTCATCTATCTGCTCAAACTATGCTAATGTAATATAGCTTTTGAAATGACAAGAAAGTCCCGGACAAATTTGAATAGCGTAATATTTCCCCATTTGCATTGAAAAGGTTATTCGATTTAAATTTTGAATAATGAGTTGTATGCTTTCCAATAGAGCTTTAAACTTGAGTTCTAGAAGAATTTTTATGGAATTTTTGATAGTTCTATGAATAGCAAGCAAATTAGAACCTCTTAGAAAATATTTGCAAGAGAGTATTCTGATTTTTAGATAAAGGATTAAACTTATTTTCCTAATCAGAATACAGTCTTTAAAACCTTTTATATCTGTTTAACTCTGTTTTGTTTATTTCATTGCTATCATCAAAAGCAAACAAACTAACTTTATGTTGATTCGTAATTCTTAAGTTCTACTTTTTAACTTTAAGGATTTACTGCACATAGACGGTTCCTTGTGATGCAACATTTGAGCCTTTCCTGATGCAGACACTTATTAGTGACAATGCAGTGACATTGCCGTCTTGAAAAGCAGAAAACAACTACTTTTGCAATAGTAGAAAGATAAACCCTTCACTAATAAGCACATCAGACTCTGAGTATTCATGCAATAGTAATATTTGAAAAAGACCTGTGAAATAGAGTGCATTTATTTCAATACCGATTGACAAGACAGTTCATTCTAAAATCCAATCTATATACGGCCCTGATAATTTGAAAATGAATTAAAGTTTGTATTTCTTAGCAGTGGATTAATGGAAGCGAAGTCTACGTCAGTCACTACTGCGTAAGTCAGTGCTTCCCAGCCTTTTCTTGCTCTTCCCCCATAGATACAATACAATACAAATGATTCCCCTTTACCAAATTGCACTGATACTTTAAACGTATAAATCAGCGCTACCTGGTATCATTAGATATCAATTTTTTAACCAATGTAGTAATAACTTCTTCACTATTTTGTGACTGATGATGGTAGCTCCCAATTCCCCCTGAAAAGGTTAAATTTCCCCCCAAAAAGTAATGTCCCCCCTGCCAGGTTGAGAAATACTGGCCTATGAGCAACAAAAGCCAACAACTTAATCAATATACTATTTGTTAAGTTTTGAAGTAAATTTTGCTTCTTTCTACTTAATTTGGATTACTAGAATCGTTAAAACTTGGCTTGGTTCTGTTCTTTCATCTTTCATACTCTTTTAAAGGGACTTGTTTGTTATAATGCTGTTATGTTATAAAATAAGTTATAGGTTTTAGTACATACAAAATAAATGCAAGTGGCGTTGATCGAGGTGGCCAGAAGGGCTAGCGTGTGCTGTTTTCAGAGAGTGAAGAATGAATTGAAAGTTGATGTTCTAGACATTCCTGTTTCCAAATGGGAGAGGAATGTGGAGCATGTCCAGCTGTGCTATATTTGGCGTGGTTTGATTTGGTAGAATTTTGGATTTGAAAAGGCTTTTATCCTGAAAGTACTCTAATTGGTCATCGGGTAGCTTCAAAATTTTCTCCAATATTTGGTCGATTTTGCTCAAATAACAAAAAAGCTTGTGTTTCAGAATATTAGTGAGATGTTTGGCATATTTACAAAATATATTTAACATGGTATGTGGAGCAAGTAAAACAGTGTCTATCAACCCCCTTGTCAAGCACAACTTCGCTGTTTGGGGGAAGCAAGGGTTTGCCTTGGAGGGAAAAGCACTAGTAGGAGCATTGCGTAGACTATTTCCAATATCTACAGTTATTCATATATGGGCACAGAATGAATTGTCATGTTTTGAACTGAGCTGAGTTTCAATCGGCTCTCACTCAGGGAAGTGACAGCCAAAGTCAAAGCCAGAACATGTGGGTACCTAGTAACCCCAAAATGATCCTGACAGACATACCATGCTGGGGCGTACCAAATCCACCAAAGAATATCATTTATCGTCACTGCACCCCCTGGACAGGTAATAATCCACAAAGCCTACCACATCTATGGCTCCCCCGGAAAGCCATGACACTGCTTTAGTTATGTATTAGATTTATACATGAGTTTATGCTGATTCTGGTACCACTATTGGAATGTGATGGAATGGCTCAAGGAACAGAGGAAAGGTGCGATATTGTCGATGAGGAGATGAGCAATGGCAGAGCGTTGAGTAGCTATAACAGGGCAGCATCGAAGCGGACACGAAGAAGGAAGTCTATTCATCCCAGTTCCAACGCTGCCAGAGAGAGGTCAAGGGTGCAGAATCTAAAACAAGCATTTTTGGAATTGCAAAAGGCGTTGCCAAATGTACCATCTGGGACCAAGCTCTCCAAACTGGATATATTGTTATTAGCAACGAATTATATATCCCATTTGATGAGTAAGTTATCGAATGGGCATCTGAAGGAGCATTTGAGCCGCTTGAAAGACAAAGGAGCGCTGCATCCTATAAAGGTATGTGTAATAGTAAACTTTCACAACTTTACAGATTCTATTCACAGAACTTTCGAAATATCCTGGCATCAACTAGAACGTAGCATAAAAGGAATTAGAAGTCATCACTTGAAAGGAGTAGTACCGTAAAGCTTATGCTCAAAACTGAATCAATCCTTAGGGCCATGTGTACCATATAATCATATAATATTTTGAACATATTCACATATCTAGAAAGTTTAAATTAGGTTCATATAGGGGCTTACAGAAAATAGGATGCTCAATACAGATACTCTTGGAATTATTGGTTTTTTTAGCTTTCTCATATTGTGCCTACTGCTTTTATTCATCAAACAGCAAACTTTCTAGATAAATCCTTACAGCTTTGTAAATAGTAATTGTTTAAAATAAAAAATGAAAAATACTTCGATTAATGTTTGTTCAACTAGTGTAGCAATCTGCTTGAAAATTTAAGAAAATATTCACTTAGTTTCCATTGCATGTGTAAATCAGCACTGGTAATCTTCAATAGATTACGTGTCATTTTAGCTTTGTTTTTGATTAACTCAAATCATTGAAGAACTGGAATAACTTGAAATGTACTTGCTAATGGACTTTTAACAATACGTAATGCATGAATCATACAGCTTGACGGCCATTTTCTGTAGGTATGCAGATGCAACAAACAAACATAAGCTAGCAAACTGAGTCCACTGGGGTCTATTTTAGATTGATATTGGCCACACTTTTGATCTTGGAAAAGTTGAGTATGGTCTTGGAGATTTAATTATGATCAACGTTCTCACTTTCATAAGCTCCTTATTTCGGAGAAGTCTTTTTGCGACATGGTATTTGTCTATTCCGTTTAAATTTCGAGAACAATTTAGCACGTGAACAGTTTAGCACGTGCTTCAATATGGCGCAACAACAAAATATTTTACATTAACTTTAGAATTTTACAAAACTACGCAAGTAGGGTGTGGTCAGGCTTTGTCATAGCACAATGTTGTCCTAGAACATTTCCTTAAAATAGGTCCTGTAGGTCACAATTTGGAGACGATCGTTGCTTTTAAGGGTGTTGGTTCTTCAGGATCATTTTTAAGATCCAACGAACTTTATAGCTACTAGAAACTACATGCTTCTTAATGCCAATAAGACAGTGGGTAAAATGAAAAATATAGAGTCTTGTAATACATGAAAATATTACACATCCCTTCTAAAAAGCTAGGGCTCTCTTCGTATTTGAGGTTCAACAAAAACATTACATTAAAATGGTGAGAAACATAATGAATTATTTGTATTGGTAGATTGCAATGAATTTGAAATAAAGATTGTTAAGAATTTTTACATTTCATGTGGTGGATGTAAAGTATGCTTATTACTGTTGAATGCTAATTGATGTTTATGCCATCTGCACCTCCCTACTATGTGCTCTAAAAAGCATAGTACTCTTGTACGCTATACGATATGTTGAAGTGCTCCTAAATGTTTTTAGTATTGGCTAATATATGCTTTGTTTTGCATCATACAAAAGCACCAGAAAGTTTCCCTGAATGAAAATCCAATCTTTCGTCGAGACTTCACCATCTCAAAATACTAGCTTTAAATGTTCTTAAGGCGTACATAGAAGATGATATCAGACCAAATTATCTCTTTTATCAGCAAAAACATAGCAGTATGTAGGTGTATTTCTCTAAGAAAGGCTAAAATGAAATGATTTTGTTAAAATTTATGCCCAAAAATGACGAGTATTGGAAAATAAAGCTTATGAATTGCTACAAGAAGCTTGAAATACATGATTTATTAGAAAAACCAGCTCCATTAGAGAGAAGTACTTTTGAAGGCCTTAATACTCTGATAACCAGTTCAAGGAAAGAGAAAAATCAGAGAAGAAGTCATGGCTTGATTGGAGTGTAAATCATGTCATAATTTACTGATAATAACCCTATAGTTGCTGTAGAATCATAAGTTTATAAACCATACCTGTTTACAAGCGTAGTCAAGAAATGCTTTTCAAACTTTACTTCCAAATCTTTAAGTAAAAGCTGAATTGTAAGATCTTTAGGCTGATCCATCTCAAAATATCTCTTTATTACGCATAGACCTATAGGGGTTGCTAAATTTTTCATGCGGCAGGTATATGTTTATAAAGTCAACCAACCATGAGTGTTGACACCAGCCTTTACTATCAAAACATTTTTGCTGGCTTTAGACATTAACCAAGCGAGTCTGTACAGAGTGTACGAATACAGACGGTCATTGTTTTCTATGAGAATTGATGCCACTGCAGCAACGCAAGCAGATATAAGAAAGAGGAAAATGGAATACAGAAAATGCAAAATGAAAGCAGATTTTTCAAGGAGCATTCACAGTTAAAGAGGTTCTCTTTTGCAATCCTGTGAAGAATCTAAAGCATTTAGGTGCATCAAGGTAGGTTCGTGAAGAGAAGAGATAACTTCATTAATTAACTAAGGGGTGTGTTCACATAGAAGCTCCATGATAATTTTGTCTGCTTTGGAGAGCTGCATTGTACATGCCTGAAGATTCAGTTGAGACCGGTTAAGCCCTTTCTTCAGGCAGAATTAGCAACAGTGGTTCCTTCAAGACATGAACTTTGTAGGAAGTTGAGAGAGTGTCACTACCTACCTATTACATTGAGAATCAGCAATGTGCATAAGTATTTTCCTTTGCTGGGCCGTGTTCAGCAAAGATGTGACCAATTATGTCCCAATATTGCCAATTATGACCTACCACAACCAAAAGAATCTATGAAATTAAGGTTGAAATATTATCAAACTTTCCAACGGATGCTAAGTTAATTGCAACATGACTAACTCTCTTGCAATTTAGTGCAGTTGGGGACACGACGCTTCCTCCTTGCCGTAATTGGCACAATCCCTTTAAGAATGTGCCAGATGTACTCAGTAATCTCAAAAAGCATACATGAGACTTGCAACCTACAAATATATTTGCTGCAGATTGATTAATCAAAGATCTTTCACAGAAAATTTTTGATCACTAGAAGATTAAAAGTAATGTGATTTTTCTCTTCCAATTGCAAATGTCTGACATTGTCAATGAAAGAGAAGACATTGTTGCCTTATTGCCTGACGAAAGTCAACTCTCTGGAGCTGCAGAATGCATTACTTCAGAAATGCCTACATCTATCAAGGTGTAAGGGGACTTGAACAAAAACCATCTGAATTGCAATCAGAGGGTGTTTTGAATCTCATTTTTGCGCCTTTTCCTTTGCACTAACTCCGTTCAGTTCTAACACTGCCCGTGATGCTGGAATTTCACTTTAAGGGTATTCTACAAAACACAGCAATACAACAAGAACAAGACACCGATATCAAATTTTTGTCAGCAACAATCGTTACTTTGGCGTGCTTTTCGGATAATTACATGCAAGAATATCTATAGACGTCTGACAGAGAATTGAAACTGTGTGGCTTTAGCAGACTTTAACTTTGATAATTCCCTCTATTTTTGGAAAATCATATAGTTTTACTCGTACTAGTGCAAAAGCAATGCTGACACAGAACAATTTTGAAGTTTGTGAGTGCAGCCGTGACCCGATGTAGGCGTAAGCTCAGAATATATCCACGTTAGCATCATTCCCATATTTACTACGTCATGCTTACTACGCCATGCGAGATTAATTGTCATAGACAAAAAAACAATTTATGAGATTTATTCCAGATGAAACTATTCTGTGGTGAAGGCCCTAGCTAAGAATGACTTTAGTAAACACTTATTATTCTATTGCGCTTCTGTGGCGCAGCAGGATAGTCGGTGATTCTCTGGCCATTCCACTGGGTTTCGAAACTACAATAAACTCCCTGTCAGCCTTGCCTACTGAAATAATAGATATATATATATATATATATATATATATATATATATATATATATATATATATATATATATATATATATATATATATATATATATATATATATATAAATATATATATATATATGTATGTATGTATGTATATGCATATATAATTGAACAATAGTAAAGGGATACTGATATGATAGCAAACAAGAAATAGAGTTAAAGATTGTGAGATTCGTAAATATAATACACTCGCATAGACTTATTGCACGACAATTCTGCGGCAAAAATGCAGATTTGCAGGTGACATCACTGATTTAATTCATGCTGTAGCCAGTTCCCAGTTCTTCTACGCAAAAAAATTCTTTTCCAGCAAATTGTAAACAGATAAAGTAACGTGATAAATAGCTAAGGGCAGAAAGATGACGATGTGCAAGAAATAGCATACAAGATTACGAGAATTGAGAAAATAGAATGATTTCTAACAATCAAAGGTTTATAATGTACCCAAAGTTTCTCAGCTATGGTATATTTACATTATTTAAGTGTCTTTTATTTACGAATCTCACAACCCTTAACTCTATTTCTTGTTCGCTATCATCTCAGTATCCCTTGACTATTGTTAAATGTTATATATATATATATATATATATATATATATATATATATATATATATATATATATATATATATATATATATATATATATATATATATATATATATATATATATATATATATATATATATATATATATATATATATATATATATATATATATATATATATATATATGTATGTATGTATGTATGTATATTTGATAAAAATTACGGATAAATCACGACTAATTTTAGTTTTTAAAACATGTTTCAATTGAATGGTTCAGTTACAGAGTAGTCATACTCAATATGCGTATTACTATGCAGAAAAAGTTAAGTACTGAGTTGAGGACTAATTCAACCATAATTCCGAGATGAAAAGCAGTGCTGTAGGAGAAATCGTTGATTGAACTGATGCTGTAGCCAGTTATTGAGATAAGTGCTTTCCACGCAACAATGATAAAAGGCTTATATAGAAGGAAAGATTATAATATAGCACCGGATAGAGTGGTTTTATCAGTCCATGTAATTGTCTTGTAGTTGTAAACGTTTGCAATTTGCATGCGTGCAAAGAAGAAGCCTTGGAGATAAGGAGAAGAAAGGTGTATCTCCTTCGTTTGATGAGTTCCAGCTGACGCTGTACCTCTTTAATGCGCCTCCTCAACTCCATAGTCATCAGTAAAGGTGGAAGGTTTTTCACGCGCGATAACTTGTGGGTTTCACATGGAGAGACATGAGAATTATGCTGTTCAAAAACCTAGTCTTTGCTTAATTGCATTCGATACTTTTTTGTTGATGGTCACAATATTACCTACGTTCAATGTTCATGAAATCAAGATAATGCAATTCTGACTCCATTGTGGGTATATTAGGTTAACGGGAGCATTAAAATGACCTTTGTATCCAAAACAAAAGAATGGGAACACGACCGCCCATCCCATTATGCTACTGTCCAAAGTGTTTTATGGAAGGCATGCTGATCGCTGGAGACTGAGTAAGAATGGTAGTTTGCTCGTGGGAAACGTCATCCAGCTAGGTCATAGAATTACGTAAATGGCTGCCTTCAAACGACCTTAAACATGGCACGCAAAAACCTAGGTATCATATCATCGTATCTTGGAGTGCAATATTTTTTCAGTACTGACTGTTGCTATGCAGTAATTCCATATAATACTGAAAACTTCTCTTGGTTTTGCATTGAAGAGGGCATTTTCAAACACAATGCTGCAAAGAGTGAGGTTTAAATGACAATGAGTGAAGGTGACCGTAAACATAACTTGTGGAAAGTTTCATGTCACTGAATAAAAGCAAAATCAAACTGGTTATTTGCGGCTACATAAAAGATCGCAACTTGTCGTTGTACGTTAATATCTAGCAACAAAGCTTCTATTAAAATGACATCATTATTTGAATTTAATTAAATAGTTTAAATTTTTAAGAAATCACTCATTCCTTCACCTTACAAATAGTTTCCGCAGGACTAGGCCAAAGCCTTCTCATAATGCACCTCCACAGTGTACTTTATTCGGTAGGAACATTGAAATTGTTGAAGCTGTTGCCATACAATTGCTGATCAATTGCTCAAAAGCTTTTACTAGACAGAGGGGTCCTAAAAGCTTTGTCTATGAATCAAAAGCGTTCTCTCCTGGCCTAGTACAGCAAGAAGACTAGCTTCAAGAGGGATGTTTGCTGCTGAGGCACAACTTAGGATGTCAAAATGTCATGATTCCACCGAACTGACTTCTAGCAGGTTGCTTACATAGTGTGCACGAATGCAAGGGAGTTGTAAAAGCGTGCTTGTGCGTACAAGAGAAACAATTATCAAGCGTATCCATGCATACATGTGTGAAGGGGGAGAATATATACTTATCGTGTAAGTGGGGAGGAGGAGAATAAATCTCTCTAGTGCAGCAAAGCGGCAGAGTTTAGTTTTGTGCTTGGCATGTACAAGTACAGTATCATACTTGAAATCTATGACTTCTCTTCCCCTTTGTGATCAACGCTGAGTGGCACCTCCCTAAGCATTCCTGCCAAGCCTTTGCAGTTACGCTGAATGTAGCTCAGCTTCAGGATTGACGTCACAAAATACAAGTTTTACATCTGTTCTATATACACAAATTGCATTGATTTTTTCAAACAAGATTGGCATATGATGCTTGGAGGGACAGCTCGCTCTTTTGAACAAGTTACTCTTTGAGCATTTAAAGACTTCGTTGAGTAGCTAATCGTTCAATTACCTTTGAGTATTTAATGACGGGCAGCTATATAAAGTTCTAATAATTATTTTGTAGCTGCTCTTTTGAAAGAATTGCAAGAATCATTATTTTGATAAAGAACACAGTTTAATGAGATGTCTTTAGTTAAGTGTCATCCGATATTGCAATCAAGGCTAGTAATTATGCAGTTAGGGGCAAAAGACTTTGCAGTGAAAGAAATAATTGGTAATTTGTGATAAAGTTCAGAGGCAGTAGGTTTGACGTCAGCAAAGTTTAATTAACATTTCTCTTAGACGGAAGAGCCAGTACAAAACTGGACATGGTATAAGCCAATTAGTGTTTACAAGAAATCGAAAAACATCCATGTTTCAAGATAGCAGTTGAGTAGACAAGAACACGAGAATATGTAAAAGCGTATTAGCTTGGAAGAAATGAATTAGGATCAAAGGCTGTTTAACCGGATTTAAGTTTCTATCCTATGACAACAGGTCTGGAATTTAGTTAAACTTGATGGATAGTCAAGAAACCAAGCTGATGAGTACAGAAGTAGTGAACATCAATAGAGGATATTTGGTTGCCCTTGTATTGTTGCAGCAAGTTATGTAACATAAACCTGTACAAATTTAACTAGGCTTAAGTATTTAGGCTCTGAAATCAAATTTACCATTACATAGAAACTAGGCCATCAGCCAGCCAAATAAAATTAAATATATTTATAAGAACATAATTGAAAAAATTGAATGCTGCTTAGCTGGCTTCTTCGTAGTTTTGTAGCAACTTACGTAACTTAAACTGAAGCAATTAATGGGTCAGAGGGCAAGAATGATAAGTAATAAAGATAAAATTAAGTTAGATAATTTACCTCTAGCTGATCCTGTTTAAGTGGTAAATGTCAATAAATTGGAAATGATTTGGCAAATGAGCTAAAGAACTTGGCCTATTTGTCTCACTGAATTCCAGACACCAGCAAGGTCTATAGTTATTACGACGCTACAACAGAAGCCCTGAAGCGTCTAATAGAGGATTGTTGAAAGGAAAAATGAATACAAAGAATATAGAGAATAGAAAAGAAATAATTTGCTTAATTTGAAAGCTAGATAATTAAAGGAAATAAAAGGGAACTAGAAGGTTATAGGTTCAATTGAAGAGTGGGACTTTTCGAAGGAAAGTAGACTGCTAATATAATAAAGGGTTATTGAAATGAAAAAGAACAATTGAAAGATGGAGGAAAGAAAAGATAATGTAAAGCTAAATAGCTGAAGGAAGTAGAAAAGTACTATAATGCAACAAGATCATTTTAAGAGGCATTTTCGGAAGAAGTGGAGCTCCTAGTAACTAACTTCAAAACACTTGTAATATTGGGATGCATGAGGCTTGAGGTGGAGAAGTTGGGGGGAAGATATAGTGATGGTTTGTGATTGTGGGGATTTCGATGTATCTGTCTAGAGCTAAAACAGATAGTGCAAGATACTCTCACGTTTTTGGAAAAAATAATTCAGAATATAAATGCTTGTGCATTGTGAAAAGCCAAAGTCAAATTTGAGGTTTGTTAAAGCAAATATAAGAAATGCTATTGAGGGTTTGAAATAAGTGGTTTATTTAGCTACTCTTCCAGCCTGCGGTAATCAACTTCATTACTGTAATTATTGCTATTGCTCTTGAGCACACCATGGGCCAAAAAATTAGTTTGAGGTATGTATAGTTCAAGATAAGGAGGCTCGATTTTGACAAAGATATATTTTGTAGAAGAATTCAAGGGACTTGGAGTCCATTCAAAATAGAAAGGTATTTCAGATAGGGAGTGGCTAGTATGCAAAGATTCAATTGTGTTAAGAACAGCAAAGAAAGATAAACTGTAGCTAAGAGTTTGGATTTTCATGATAGCGGGGTGCAGATAAAGCTAGTAAGGCAGATTTAACCTTTTCACACGCAACTACGCTAAGTCGGTTTCCATTGAAGCTGTAGTTGCATTGAAGTAAAGAACAATAAGCTGGTTGTATGGACTGTTGCAATATAAGATTAAATTGTTTAATGAGAGGATTGGTCGCATGGAGGAGAATTAACTAGTCTTTAATTGCTGAGGTTATTGAATTTTGCAGAGGTTATTGAATTTTCAACTATTGAATGATGGTTGAAATTGGGCTAATTAGAATGGCTGAGTAAATATGTAAATTGGAAAGTAGAATTATCGATGGGTTGGCTAACCAACTAACTAATCGACTGAAATTCTGATTGTCTCACTGAATATATTAAATGATTGACTGGCTGACTCGCTGAATAGCTAAGTTACTGAGTGGCTAGCTGACTTGATGACTGGCTGACAGACTAAGTGACCGACTAACATTTTGACTGATATTCTGGCTATCTGATTATGTTACTGGCTGAATTCTGGCTGGCTAACTGGCTGAATTTCTGAATTACTAACTGGCTGGCTGGCTGCTTTTTTGACTGAATTGTTGGACGGCCAAAATATTGATTAGCTGGCTGTCGTCATGATTGGCTGACTGACTAACTGATAGACTGACATTCTGACGGGCCGACTGGTTGACTGACTGCCTTGTACTTTGCACTACAGTATCCCTATTAAATAGCAACATCTTTTCTTTGTTCTAGAAATGGCCAATGCGGTCCCGATTATATGTGTCTGATCCGATATGGCTGTACCGATCAGGACGACAGAGCATGATGAATCAACGCATTGAATCGCCAGCACCATCTAGTGTATCTTGCGAAGAGAGTCCGCCTAGATTAGATCCATTTGATTTACAGTCATCGTCATGCTCACCAATGGAAGACAAAGAGAGGCTACCTTTTCAAAGCATCTACATAGAGGATACCATTAACGACAGAGGAGTTGATATAAACATTAGCTACGCCTACCATGGAGCAGAGCGACCCTATTTGGGATCTATGGAGGAGGAAAGACAGAATTTTCGAACTAGTTCCTGTCGATATCAAAAGGCATTACCGGAACTGTAGATGGAGCACGACAACTCAGTATTCTGGTTGAATTCCTCTAGGATGCAAGCCACCAAGTTTCACAGAAAAACTTAGAAGCAGTGGACGTGGGGAAGAGATTTGGATTGTAGCAAGGGAAATACATCGACAGAATTAGTCGAAGATACACAACCATAGTTTGGGAACTTTAGAAAATTCAGTTGTTACCAGACCTACCAACAAACCATGATCGATGATCGTTCAGTTGGCTTTTACAGAGAAGTCAAAAATTACTGCTGGCTTCTATAAAAGTGAAGATGGGAGTGATATTTTTACCCCCTTACTTCGGTACGCCATTGCGAACATATGCATTAAAGAGAGCTAGTATTCAATCGTAGAGTACAGTAATGTAGTTACGAGTAGTTCCAACATAGTGTTGCAACTGGTTATTAATAAGCTTTGTAATATTTTATCATCATAAACAAAGCTACTCAGCATTATTGACCTGTCCATAGAAATGCTTTTAATGAGCCAGATAGGCACATGTTTGCTACTTCCCACCGGTTATTATCAACAAGGCTTAAAATTCGAATATAAAGATAGACCTTGGAAGATTTTAAAAAGACTCTTTGGTTTTGCTTGGAACTTATTTCTTAGATCTAAAGAGCTTTTCTGTGCAACAAAGATCGTTTCAAAATGCTGCAACGTTCCAATATATACAAATATACAAACATACATACATCTAAAAAAATATATATATATATATATATTTATATATGTATATATATATACATAGATATATATATATATATATATATATATATATATATATATATATATATATATATATATATAT
>OLMO02000252.1:11361981-11375443 GCA_900291935.2 Cassiopea xamachana
TATATATATATATATATATATATATATATATATATATATATATATATATATATATATATATATATATATATACCTTTGTATATAAATATATACATATATACATGCATATAAGTAAATAAATATATTTACATATATATATATTTTATTAATACTCAAAATGCATGAATGCGGTGCTTCTTGCCTTCTTATTGGCTACAGGCTCATGAAGTAATTTGCATAGCGATCATTAATCATTAATCATTCCTATTTTGATGTACTGATCACTACCACAAACACCACCTATTCTTTTCATGATCATTGCCAATCACTATTTCCACAATCGTTTTTCACATTATTTTTAGCATTACACGTCTTTTTTTATACGAAACATGTCTATAGGAAACATGAGGATGAAATTAGGCAAAAATTAAGAAACACTTAAGAAACATAAGGAGGCTGAGTTTCAAATAATAACTTCCAGAAACTGTATTTGCGAGTAAATTTTTCATCAAACTAGCAAGAAAACAGAATGGGCATCCATTACATGCCTCACAGAGCCTGACCATCCTTTTTCTTGCATCACAATTACCTAATCTGGGTTGGGCTGTTGTTGTCATTGGAAGTCTTTAAGTTTAAGCAACTTTTAAGAAACATTTAAGACTGGGTTTAATGAATCATTGGGAAACATCCAGGCTGAAGCTAGAGATTTTGTTTCTAACGGAAAAGAAAAGTATATCATTCCTGGCTACAGCACCTTGAATATTGAAGGAGACTCACTTTTTTCATAAGCATTCCATTTTGATTCAGCCTCTTTCACTACTTTACCAAATAGTATGGTAAAGTAAAGGTAGTCCCGTATACTTTCGTACGTTGGGGAGTGCCTGTTAGAGAGGACACTTATGCTGAGCCATCAGCATGTGAGGTAGGGTGGCCAGTTCCTTTCCTCGCCGCCTTTATCTCCCCAGTGTTCCTACTGGGTACCCATTTGCTGTTGGGTGAACAGTGAGCGAGCATTCAGTCAGGGTTGGGCTCGAACCCTAGACCTTCTGCATGGGAGGCATGCGCACTAACCACTATGCTACCTCGCTCATAATAGTATGGTATGCTTCCTTTATTCACAATACAATCCCTATCGAATTGTCCAGCCAATTCCTCCTATTTACTGTCAACCTCACTTGCTGCACCGGAATTAACCTTTAAACTGCACAATCTCTCCTGTTTACATACCGATCTGTACTTTATCTTCTTCCATTTCTGTTACCAAATTTGCCTATTTGTCAATTAGCAACTATGCCTTTGCAAGTAAGTCTGGCGTCGATCTCATTTAAAAGAGAGCCATTCCATATCAAATTTATAAGGACTGTTTATATGCACTTTTGCAATGCTTGACCAAGAGCCAGAATGCATGCGAGACCCCATTTGCCCCAGATCTGTAACGCGCATGAACCTTCCTAGAAACTCGTCCATCGTAATCTGGCGATTTTTGCGAGTTTTATAAGGATATAGGACACATTCGTCTTCACCGAACTAAAATCCCCGGAATGCGTTCTGGACGAAGAGCATGAAGTGTTGCTTGTGATTTTGATACAGATGCATGCTGGGAAGCTGAGAAGCAATACAAAGCAACAGCTTGGGTTAAAAAAGCCAAGCATAGGGATCTTGAGACAGGTTCATTTTTCTGGGAAACACCTATAGCATCGCAAGTGCATCTTGCAGTACTTGGAAGCTAATTCCTGTTTACAAACAACACCATCACTCTTTATATTATTGACGTCAAATCACGATGCATATTCGTAGGTATAAACGCCGTGAAGCGTAGTCTGCCAGTATACGGGCTGCAGCAACGTCAAAATATATGTTATTGGAAAGTGGACGGATTTCGTTAAGCTTTAATCGACGCGTGGGAGATAAAGATCAGTGTATAATTCGGCCGTCTTTTGTTCTTGTGAAATTACACAACGCATGATTAATTCCAATGTTTCCGCATATCATTAAGCTCGTTGCACGGGATTCGGCTGCAGTTTCATAGTTGAACGCGTACCAGACGAAAGCTGAAGCACGAATAGTAGTGAAAAGTTTTGGAACTAGAAGAGAGTTTCTTTCAAGCGAAGAACCACACTGAAAAATAACTGTAAGTGATTGATTGCATATCTAAACCTTCCTTTTCAAAAGTTTTAGTGTCTTTTTAGCTCATTTTATTAAAATTAAACTAAATGACGGGAAAGTATAGGTATAGACCACAGCTGCAAATGATGGACCTAGTGCAAACAGATGTGATTCAGTGTTACTGTTACCCTCCTTTCCAACGCTGCTATCATCTCTTGATACATCTTTGCATGACTTTTCACCCAACTATTTTGCATAGCTGAGTTTGGATACCTCGAAAAGACTATACACTTTAAGAAGGCTCAAGTATGCTTTTAGCATACATAAACTTTCTTATAGGGCATCACCTTTCCAGTGAATTCAGTGTATAGTACCTTGCAGTCATAAGGATGTAGTTTGGAAGCTACTTTTTCCTTATTCATCGTTCATTCTTACAGCAGTTTTCGGGAAAAGTGACTGATAAAACTTAACACAAGGACCGTGGCTCCGTCAAGGTGCAAGCCCAACTAAAGGTTTAGGCGGTTATATCTAGCTGACTTATAGATAGTGTCAAAACCTATCTCTACAAGAGTTTCTCATGATTCACAGAGAGTAATGTTTTCTTTGCAGCCACTGTTGTAATAGGAAAGGCCTTGTTGTACATTGAATTGGATTAGCATAGAAATATTGAAATAGGGCGTCTATCAATATCAGTGAAAAGTAGAAAATTAGAAAGTAGAAATTAGATTACTATTTATACAAATAAAATGCACTCGCATGAGTCAGATAGAAAATGGTGTTCTAATTAAATGCAGGGTACACTAACACACATATTGAACAATTAAATGCCATAGCACAGAGCCTGGTAATTATCAATATTGACAAGGACTTAGAGACGTTACTAAGACATTTGCAGTGCTTGAGTGCTCTCCTAATTGCTTAGCAAGAAATTATGGTGTTTGTTGATAATCGAACGTGTATTCCGGTTTCTCATCTTGGGACGATGCCTCTCTAAAATGAGATGTTTTCTTCCAGAGCAGTTTAAGCACACCTCTTGCAACATTGTTAGATGATACATATTTTTAGACCAGTGAAAGAAACAACTTATCCCGAGACGTAGATTCGGCGCAACCGATGCATTTTTGATGCACTTAATAACTAGGGCCGTCCAGCAAAGACCGATTAATCGATATTCAGTTATCAGTTTTAGTATTCGGTCAGCGGATTCTCTGACCGATTATTCAGGAGGAGTCAAATTAGTCGAGTAATTGGAAGGAGTCAAATGCTTCGATTTTCCGGACGATTCGATTATTCGATTATCGACTTCTTCGATTTTTCGGGTGTAGTCACATACACCGATTATCCGGTTAGTGTCAAAAAAATCGATTCTCTGATCGAAGTGCAAACAATCTCGTTGCTACTACATTAATAATCAATCGAATGGCTCTTTATGATGCTACTTCACAGCGGCGGAACAGACAGTTTTCTTGCATTGGTTTTGCAAGGAGTTCGCTCATAAGAAATTTTGTACTAGAAACGCTGTATGTCTGACCACGCCTATGGTGGAATCAACTTAAATTATGACCACACCCATATTAGCGAATAATCGATTATTCGATAAATATCAGAAAGAATAACCGAATAGTGAACTCAAAAAGGATGGATAGCCCTATTCATAACACGGTATTGATGAGCGACCGTATGTAAAAGCCAATTTCCACTTAAACAAATGCACCGATTCGGCCGAAGCGGCCCGTGTTGGTGCATGCGTGGTAGGGGATAGTCGCCTGATAAAAAAGTTCAAGCCATTTGAACTTCTCAATTAGCCGGTTCGGCCGAGGGTAGCCGTGGGGAATCCACATTTGAACCTACTACGCATGCACCAACTCGGACCGCCTCGGCCGAACTGGTGCATGCGATTAAATGGGAAGTGGCTTTTACATATGGCTGCTCATCAAACTGATGTTAAACTGGATTCATCTCGATTGCAAAACGGCTATTATTGATTTTTAACATTGATATACAGTTATTCAGCAGCATTCATAGCTGATCACAGGCCCTGTAAGGTTTCTAGTGTTTGCTGGGAACTGTTTACAGAAGTATGGCAAATAATTGCTAATGTGTTCTAGACAACTGTTATTTTAGGTAGGCCTATATGATAATGGATGTGAAAAAAACTTGAGATGTTTTCCATGAGTAATTTTGATATCTCTTTATACAACTTAAGCTCCTCCCTACTGCACTTGCTTGCCAAACAAACCTTGCGGTGAAATACATTTTGAAAAAGAAGTTTTCTAAATTTCAAGCAATCGTATCTAAACCACTTCTCTCCAAGATTGGTTGGTACAAAAGAATGAAGGCTGTGGCACAGTAGTGCCGAAAATTAATCACCAAAACGTTGTTATTCCAAAAAGGTTTGTGTTACATAAAAAGGGAAAGCCGAGACTTTCCCTTCTTATGTAACATACAACTTACTGGTGTCGAGCACCAGCCAATGTGCAGACTCCCACACAGAATCAATTTATATTAAGTATTTTTTCAATGCTGTTTCCTAGCGACCCGTTGATAAAAGCTCTTTTAATATTTGTATTGAAATTGGAGCTTCAAAGCTACCTTGAACGTCATTTAATTGGATGTCCTATGCTGTACTAGCTTGCAATCAAAATATTTCCATGAAAATGGGCAGTTTCTTTTAAGGCAATAACGCCATATTATATTTAATTCCTCCTTTCAGTGACTAGCCTCTCATGGATTTCCATTGTTTTATCTCGCGGTCCAAAGTTCGCCACTCTCAGGTGCTTTTCCGTCCTGCTGGAAAAACATAACTGTTTCAATTTGAGGCCATTAGTACTAATGCTCTATCGAAGAAGCCGCTTTTAATCCAATTTGAAAATCTAATATGGCTTACTAATTTGCAAAGAACATGTTATTTTGCTGAACTTTTCCTTATAATAACACAGAAATGAGCTGAAATGTACGTTAAAGTATATGCTTCTCGAGAATGATAGCGAAGACGAGCAACATCGAAGACAACTCAAAAGGATAGCCAGTTTTATTTGTGTATTATCATCGACACATCCATTATACCATTGACATACATTGACATACATTGACACACCAGTTATCTTGATATACCAGTTATCAATCGACAAACCCTATAGACCTATACAGGACGTTTCGGGATAGCTTATCCCATCCTCAGCTAATAAATATGAAAATATTGGGGATTTTCTCATAGACAATAGGATTGAATAAAAATCAAAAAATAAAGGCAAAAATGAGTAAACAGGTGGAAATGCCTAAATAAGGAGATACCTGGGAGGCAAACAGACACTATTAAAAACAAGAAACCTATATGGATTAGAAAAAGCAAAGGGGTATTGAGGAAATTTGCTGGTTAAGCGTGGGTCGATCTCTAAGGATAAGCGGCTCTCGTGAATATGTAGTTTCTGCTAGCGTAAGACAATAGGAAAATATTTAGCTTACGTCAAATCAAGCTATCTTGATGTTGGCTTGGCTTTAAGAGTTAATAAAATTAAATGATTCTTGCTTCTTGCAATTTTTCTACAAAATTATTATTCATTATACTTTAATTTTGCTATATTATACTACATTTATTGTGTTAATATATTAATATATGTTCTAGTATATTATGCTATGTTCTATAACAGTGCACTCTGTTATATTGTACTAAATTATACTATGTCACAATAAACTGAGTCCCATCATTGAACTTTATGTTAGAATATACATCAGTAGAGAAAATGGTTATATCAAACACATATTTTTCACACCTATATTTCGTTGCAGAAGCTGTTGAGTTCCTTCAGAGTACTCCCCATCTCACGATGCTTATTTCCGAAGAGGATGCCCACAGGCGATGCACAAAACGACGCAAGGTAACACGACGTCAGAAATGCAGCGGCTTGTCAACGAATTTGAGAGGCTGGAAATCACTTCCTGATCACCTTGACGACACAACAACGTTGTGCTGGCCGCAAGATCACAAAGCGCGCGACCTTATGTCGACGGAGAATCAAGAAAATTTTATTAATGAAAGTAAAAGCAAAGCTCACTTATCTCGTACAGTAAGCAGTGCTCACATGGAGTATTTATTGATACGAAAAGCTATTGAAGATCGTAACAAACTAGATCTGCTTAAATTATTGAGTCGCAAGTGGAAGGACATTAACACACTCGGAGCCGACGGCTTGGCTGCGTTACATCACGCGGCAATGGTAGGCACGCGTAGAGTCATCGAGATACTACTGTTTTTTGGCGCGGAAATAAACATTCAAAACGCGGACGGCGATTTTCCTCTCGACTTAGCAGTACGCGAGGGAAATTATGACATTGCTCAGTTTCTTATTGAGAAAGGTGCTTGCTTGGACAATGTTGTTAATGGCACGCCACCGCGAAAGCCAAAGTTTCGTAATAAGAACAAAGTTATAAGTTGGGCATCATAATCTTTACGTTGTTGAATAACAGCGTGTCATGTAAATTAATACGTTTATTTGTATATAGATAGGGACGTGGCACTAGGGCATCAAGCTTTATTTTTTGAAATATAAAACCTTTTCCATGTCATTTTCAGTTAATATGAAATACTTTCCACAACTAATTTTGATTGTTTGGTCTAAACCTCCGGATGCAATATGAATGGAAGGACAGTTAGATAAGAAGTTAGAACCAAACACAATAGTAGAAGCTCCCATTGAAGCTTTTCAGCCATGAGACCAAACCTGCCCAAACCGCGTCTCTGTAAATGAACTATGCTCATGTGTAGTGTGATTTGCAAACGTGGGAGATAAAGGTTTTTTGCTTTTGATATTAATATCCATTTTTTGTACATGAGATGGAGTAAACTGAACAACAGAACTTTGATAGCTATTTTTTTGCATTTAATTAAAACTTAATTTGTCGTGCATTAGGGATTTTATTTTAAAGCCGTGGTAACCTATTCAGTAAAGACTTATATGCCATCATTCTAAAGGACATTAATTCAAAAACTTATCAATTTGTTGTAAGGAGTGAGCGAAATTAGATCTCCCTCCCCATTGTACACTACTATATGCTATTTTGTTAACCCCTCTCACTTGGCGCATAACCACTATGTGGACGATCCCATTACATGATTTTGCACACTGCATTTGTATACATTGTATATATTAGGGCAATATAACATACACTCCATATTTAAACATTTCAAATGTACCCAATGATCTGAATCACTGTATGTCAATGCATTGAATCGGATATTCTGAGGAGTAATTCGTGATATTATTTAAGGCTCCGTCTTTACTACACAGTTTAAGTATGGGGGATAAATAATATTACAAGCCAGTTAGCAACCTAACTTTAGCTCTGTTGAATATAGAACTACAGTTAACACATAGAAATGAAATGTAATTAGGTTTCTAGGAAAAATAAATAAACTTACCAATTGGTTTTGCAGAAGGTTGTGAAATTAACTGATTGTGTTGTTATTTTTCTCCTATTTGAATGTTGGACTGATTATTTTGTAAAGTCACTATAAAAATCTGTTTTCTTTCTTTCATGCATTCCTTTTTTGGGGGGCATCCATTTGTAGTCCATTGGTCTCGGTTCACACCACCTTCAGATATCAGAATGAAGGGTAAGTTCTTCTGTGATTTGCATGTTGCTGAGTGTCTAATGGAGAGCATACTAAAAAGTGAACATGCCGTTTTCAATTATCGTGGGACAAGTCTTTTGTTATGGAACAAAATCTCATTGTTCAAAATTTTCCACTTATTTACTACTTTATCCCACAGGATTCTAAAAATGATCAGACCCGTAGACGAGAAGAATCTCTAGCTGATAGCACAAGACACAATAGACGAGCGCCTAAGTCATCGCCGATTTTGTTCGAAACTTTGTTGTAAAGGTCGTGCCGTTCATTAAGTTTATCTTACTATATTTGCAGACAATGCGTTCTAAATCTGTCTACACTATTGTTTATGTATACCGTATGATTATGCAAAGTAACAAACAAGATTAGTGTAGTAGAAACTGGCTTGTGCTACCCAGCAGAGAGCATTCGAGCTATTCTTCAAAAAAGACTTAAGTCATTGTGAAAGTAGGAGTGTCATCAAATTCGACCCAATTGTGTTCTAATGCCACCCTAAACTTAGGTATTAGAAGAGTCTGTAATGAAATTTATGGATTATTGAGTTAATTACACACCCATTTATTGTTCTTGAATTTCTTCTGCGTAGTTATCATCTGACAACGTTATCTTTCGGACATTCTTCTAACAGAATCCTAAATCGATTAGCAGCAACAGTAGGCCCAGTCAAGTATGCTCAAATCTAGCAACAGCCTCAAATAATCAGAGGCAATCTTTTCTTCCATGCATTATTTCTGTACTATCATGGGCATTGCGTTATTCTGTTCGGCATTGTCGTTAATTCCCACAGCCCAAGATGTAAAGAATAGAAGACAATGAACTATTCAAAGACTATTAATTTTATGCCATCGCCTTGCCTGGCTAAAATTCCAGTCCATTTATTGACAAATTTTTGAATGTTCTTATAGTCAAGCCCAAGCCCTTTCCCGCGCCCAATGGCGCATAGGGCGAAGCCTATCTCCGTTTCTGTAGCCCTAGGCCACGCGTCTTCCAATGCAATGAAAGGTGCAGCGGGGGTCGTTCACTGGTAGCTCTGCGAGTTTAACTTTCCCACTCCATTCTCATATATCGAGCGCCAGACGAGAAGGCAGTGAGTACCATTTTTAAATTCTTTGGTATGACTCGGCCGGGGCTCAAACCTACGACCTACCGGTTGTGAGGCAGACGCTCTACAACTGGGCCATCAACCCTGTGCATATTCTTATAAGCGAGAATTTTTGTGTATGTTTGTTCGCTTTTGAGTGTTGGGCCTAACAATAAGAAAAAGCTGCAAGCTTTTAGTACCATCTAGACGAGTAAGTTCTTGTATGCTTAGTGCATAATCAACTCTACTTTTACCTTCAACTTTAGGGCCAATTCTATAAGGAATGTTTGAAAAACAATCTGGGAAAAAACTTTTCTCTGCCATGTTTTGCGTGCAGGCGATATTTTGATTAAGTGAAGTTCATTTCCTGATTTTAATTCTAACCAAGCAAAACATTAATAGTAGAAGAGCAGTCAAGGAAGCTTCAGATAGACACAGATGCACAGATTTCCTAAATATTGTAAAAGAAGCAAAGTTTTCCTCACACTTTGCAATTAAAATATCATCTTAGACAGCAGTGTGCTCGAAGGATAGTTTCTCATGTTGTTATTGATATTTGAAGTGCAGTCTCAAAAACAAGTTGCTTTAATATCATTTTTGCATCTTTTTGAAAATATTTTACTACACATGATCATTACGTAATCTAATATCTGATTGGTTGATTCTCAATTGGAGGCCAAGTGGCGGGAAAACATTTACTTGGCGAAGTGAGCTGTGCAGTTGTGTACGGTGAACAACAATTATTTATCAGTGTTTTGTTTGTTTGTTTGTTTGTTTGTTTGTTTTGTATCATGTGCAACGTTAGTGACAAAATCTCGATAATGATATTGGTGAGAATACTTTGAAATCTGCGAGGAAGAATGGTATGTTTTTGCAGGTCGATTGACCGGAAGCACTGACGAGTTAAGGCTGGAGACTACACGTGTTTTTAATAAGAAAATAGTTTATAAGAAAATGAGGCTCAAATCGTCCAAATCTTAAGAAAGTCGTAAGAAAGTCACGAGGCTCAGTTTCCAAAATTAAGTGTTTTCATAGGCCAAAAATCGGTATTTTGTCGTTATTGCATTCAAAATATTAAAGATAGAATTCAAATTCAAGTATACAATATCAATAACGAAAGTGTAAACCATTATAGCCAGTTTATTTCAGTAAAAGTAAAGAAAAATTTAAGAAAATCTCAGGCTCAATTTCGGGAAAGGTTAAGAAAATTGAGGGTCAGGCAAAATAATGGTATTGTTATAAAAAAAAACGTGTATTGCTTCCATCAGCTCAAGAAAGACAGTCGATGAGGGATATCAGAGGCGAAACTTTCTGTTTTATCTTTATACCAGACAGACGTGTCTCAGGATCACAAAGAACAAGACAGAAGCAAGATTATGAACTATAGAACCGAACAGTTGATCCACTTGATATCGACGGTGCATTCCATATACTTAGGCCCGAAAATCTTCGGAGTCCACAAAGCTCTATTTTTGTAGTTCAGCGTGGAAACTAATGGAGAAAGGTTTAAGGCGTGTAACTTCTTGAGTATTTAGCTTGTAAAACTGGATTGTACTTCACAGGCATAGTTTTCAGCGCTCCACAAATATTTCTTGGTGTACCATCTGCGTGTAGTTTACGTTCATGCTCTTAACAATCGAATCATTAGTTGTTCATTACTGAATTGTTGTGTTATGGTTTTTATCATTATTTAAATTATTTCTTGATTTTATGCAGTCCTTTATTTCGTACTATACCTGAGCAGAACTACGAAAGGATCTTAGATCCTTTGAGACATTGGGGCAGATAGTGTTTCGCATATATAGTTCATATGTAGCACACTGCTACGTGGTTTACAAAATCGTAAATAAATCACTTCGTGAATAAAATATACATTTACCATCCTTGTCAAGGACTATCGCAAAAGAAACTCTTACTATGGTAGGCCATATATTTTCTCTCCCGCCGCTTGCCCTCCAATTGAAGATCAGCCAATCAGAGGTAAGATTACATAATGGTCATGTGACATGTAAAATTTGCTTATTGGATACAATGGGAAAGGTCTTTACCAAGGGAAAGATTTCTGTAAAGTTTTCATCTATCTTTTTAAATCATAGACACAATTTTTGTTGTTTAGTTTGCTTCTGCTATTTTGGATCTTTTGCATCAAAAATTGATAAATTGCCTGCTAAATAGTGCCATGTTTTAGTCTTCTGAGAAAACTGTTTTGCAAGAAGTTCAAATTGAAACTGTAAAGCCTGGTTCACATATAGTCGTAATTGCCGGCGACTACCGCAGGTACATATGCCGCAGGCTGCCTCAGGCGATATGTTCACAAATACATTCTTTTGCCGGTTACCATGCCGGTAGTCAAGCACTCATTATTGAATTCTTGTTATTGTTGCTTTCTGTTGTTTTCTCGCGGGAAGCCGAAGCACTGCAGAAATATGGCGTCAGCTCTAACAGGCAACTTTTGTTAGTAACTCACTGTGGATTAATTTTGACCGACTACGCGTTTGTAAAATTAACCTCATAAAAGTTGAAACAAAGAAAAATATGTAGGTTCTCCAATATTTCAGCAAAGCATACGACATGATTGTCTATCGTAAGTTACAGGGTAGTACTGGATACATGTCATCAATGCTTCGTATCAACATGGCGTTTTATTTCAATTTCTTCTTGCCTAGCAGCTGCTACAGCTATCTTAATTTTTAGGAACACACGAAAGATGACACGAGACCGTTAAATTGTTAAGTATTTATTGGTCAACCATCGTCACATGACGGTTTGCACACAATAGATGCCGCAGGCACGATGTTCACATAAGAGTTTTGCCTTGCCGGCGGTACCGTAATAGCAGTACCGTAATAGCCCAAGCTGCCGCCGGCTGCCGGGGCCAAAGTGTTCACATAAGGAATAAACTGCCTGCGGCATACCGTAGTAGCAGTGCCTGCGGTAGTCGCCGGCATGTTACGGCTATATGTGAACCAGGCTTAAAAGCCACTATAGGTAGGGGTGCAACTTCTTATACAAGCAGTTATGGGAAGTATTGAATACGGAGACCACACATTAACAACAACAACTTAGAAGGAAAACGCCGATACAAAATCTTTTTCCTTGTGTTATTGGCAAGTGTATCTAAAAAAACTAACTTACACCAAAATAACACGAATGTAAACAGATTAAATCTGTTATTATTTAAGATTAGGCTTGTTATTAATGCATTAAAAGAAACAAAATCTCGCGAATTTTGAAACAAAAATAAGAGGAGAGTAGCAGAAGGAACAGGAAGTCTACTACACGTGTTTTTTATAAGAAAATCATTATTTTACCTGAGCTTCAATTTTCTTTACTTTTCCCGAAATTGAGCCTGAGGTTTTCTTAAGTTTTTCTTAAATTTTACTGAAATAAACACGCTAAAACGGTTTACACTTTCGTTATTGATATTGTATACTTGAACTTGATTTCCATCTTTAACATTTCGAATGCAATTACGACGAAATACCGATTTTTGGCCTATAAAAACACTTAATTGTGGAAACTGAGCCTCGGGATTTTCTTACGATTTTCTTAAGATTTTGACAATTAGAGCCTCATTTTCTTATAAACTTTTTTCTTATAAAAAAAGGGGAACTTAACACCAGCAAAGCAAGACTTAGGCCGAATTATAGCCGGAAGAACTCCAAGACATGAAGATACCATTGAGCTATAATCTTTTCAACATACCTCTATTCTTGAATATAATAAGCTCAGATACAAACCTTGATAATTGATTTTTGTGAGCGTGAAACCTGCAAATGAAAGGGTTCGCCTAGGCCATGCTGCCATCATTGAAATTAAACTACGCGCCATTGAATACTTAGCTCCTGCGCAGAGATTGATGTGCTACAATGTATGTTGAGGCACTATTACGAGTCCAAGATTCTATATTTTCCTGCTGTAGATGCAAAAGTTGTGTCCAGCCAAAGCTGTGAAAATTCACTGGTTTACCTTAGTATACGAAGGAGAATACTGTGAGAGTTGAAATTCTAAATTTGGAAACTTTGATGTACCTCGACGCTTTATCCTTTTCTAGCAGTCCCCTCAGCCACCTTTTGCAGTAACGAGGAGTTTGAATAGCTCAAAATCACGGTTGTTCGTGCGATATCTCTTCAAGGAAGCATCTCTTCTTTGCCAAGTCGAAAGCATTGAAAGTAAACGTTATGCAGTTTTTACATGGGTGTTGAATCCCCATGTAAAAACTGCATAACGTTTTCCATTCAAACAACAGCAAAGCAAGTAATACTCATACGAAATTAGGATTGTGCGAACTTTGCTCTATTTGAATAAAGATCGAGCAAGCTTTACTCTCACTTCTTAGGTCAATTCGTGACCCACCCCCCTTTCCACCTCTTTCCCAAGCCCTGCAACACCCTTGGATAAAAGTGCTATTACAGATAGTAACATATAGCCTTTTGGGAGAAGATCGATTGCCAGTTGGGAGTATATAAGTACCAGAGATGGTGCTAGGAGGAAAAGCTTGGGAGATATAGCCCTCCCCGGATTTTACTCAGCCCCCATCGGCACCTAAATTTCTATGCACTCTCGGCACTTTCATAATATTGTTGTATAACATGGCTCCTCCACATCACCGGAATTCATCAGCGAACTGAAGAAGGAACATTGCACCATCATTGTGCAAAATGACC
>OLMO02000252.1:11383500-11394670 GCA_900291935.2 Cassiopea xamachana
TTGAACAAGGCGTCCTTTTTAAGGTGCTGCTAACTAAAAATATCAATGCAAAAAGTCAATGGCATGAACAAATTTAAATAGCAATGGGAAGCATTCCAGGTTTATGTGCATCTGCAGAGTCTTCGTTTTTCAGAATGCGTTGCATTGCAGTCAATAACTTGCACCCTGGCAAATCCATAGCAATATCCATCTGAAGGTCTGTAGCATGGATCTTCTTTGTTCATGTAATAAGGAGAGAGGCCGGTAGATGTCCCACGAGGCAACTTACATGATACTCCGGCCATGTGGAAAAGATGGACTGAGTTGAGCGTTTCAATTCTCACCTTGCAAGTCTTACCAGCTGCTGTGCATGCGTCAGTGCAGGATTGGCCCAAAGCACCAACTATGTACTCGCTTTCTAAATGAAAAGGTTTTGTTATGTTATTGATATTGTATATGATATTGTAGAAGACATTATAAGCAGAATGCTAAGGAAGGTTGAAACAGCGAGTAGCATAAGCTCATCTAGCTTATTTTCATCCACTGCTACAAAGCAGTGAAGCAAAAATTTCATGAATGAATGAATTGTTAATGGTTGCTATTTGAACCAGCTTGCATCTTCTCTACCAAGACAAGCCCCTAGGGTCATTCCATATAAAAGTGGGAAAAAAGTGATTTTACCCACGACCCCTTCAGATTTGTTTGAAGTTTGATACTTATCATCTGAAGTTTGATACATATCACACTGATACATATCACCAAGGAATGAACACCTGCCAATTTTCAGTTCGAAAACAATGGTCTTTTTTAAAGTTGTTGCCTCTTATAATTTAGGCCTATTTCCTAAAATTTTCCATTATGGAGGCCATATTAGATTTACAAAAAGTACTCAAACTAATTTTACACTTGATTGGTGCTAGATACAAGCTTGAAATTTGGCACCAATTTACTTGAAAGAGTTCCAAATTTAACTTTGGAATCAAAAGTAGCGTATCTTCTTTCTATGTTAATTATTTCTATAGCTATTGCGTAGCAATTTATTTAGAATAGTTGATAAATCAAACTGAATCTATTGTCGCCAAGCGTAGAACATAACAAAACATTGAGAAAATATTTTCAACATATCTATACATATGCATTTGAAATTTAGGTTTGGCCCTCTCAAGACTTTTGAAGTTATCGTCATTTGAATATAAAGTGTTTTTATTGCAAGTTAAGGGAAGTGTCAGCACTTAGTGACACATTCTCGCTGTTAATTTAGGAATAAATGCAACTATGGCACCAAATGGTGTTATATCCATGATCGACTTTGTGGATTTAGGAAATGCAGAGAAATACTAAGTTTTGCAGCGGAATAATGAAAATAAAATAAGTGACATTGAAAACAAGTGAGGAAAAGTCCAAAAAACTGATACCAAACGATAACGAACGGCTGAAATTCACTTACAATAGCATTGAGCTTACCATTAAGATGCTTGCTGATGATTGGCTTCAGTTCAGCAGGCCTTGTAAAGTAGCTAGCTCTTGTAGTAGACCAAAACAAGCCATCTTCCCTTAGAGTTGTTGATGAATAGCATCTCCATAAGTATGCATCCACAGATCCACTCTCTCCATCTAGCCTTGCTACTGTTCCCGAGAAAGAAGTCTCGCAGTACTTGTCTAAAAGTGCTTGGATATCTAGAAAGAAAGTAATTCAGCTTGGTACTTAAAGGCCAGAGTTTGGGAAGAGCTGGGGCTGCGACGGCCGCTGTAGAGTGGGGGATCTTGTGGGCCACGCCCAAAAATGGCAACGCGATTTGGTTACTACATCCACTCCAAAGCTTTGCTTAAGGCTCCTCACCCCAACATTAATATTTTCTCATCCAATTTGGACAAATTAGAAAATTGATCTTGGCGAAAAGTGGGAGACATGTCCCTTAGCCCCCGTGGCACCACCACTGGGGAGGGGAGTACCTAAAATGTACGGGCAGGTAGAATTTTCAAGTTTCTCGTCATATGACTTGATTTATGGCTATTAGAAGAGAATTCATATTTAATTTTCGAAGATTTTTACCGATAATATTTTGTGTTAGTCTTTACTACTGCTCTCAGGTCTATGCTGAAGGTACAGCATGTTTGCAAGGCAAGCATTCAGAATATATTGTAAGGACTTTGATACTAAAGTAGAAAACGAGAATTTACTCTGTGTCCTATGAGCAGTGCTCCCATAGCCTCGGGCCTAGGACCGCTACTGGTTGGTACCGAGCAGCAAAAGGGGGTGATTCATTTAATACGTACGCACGAAAGGGGAGAGGTCCAAGCAAATGCGTAGGCCATGCGTTTTCAATTGTTTTTTGAAATCATTTTGGGTAGGTAGCTCACGTAGCTCAGCAGGTAAATCATTCCAAGCCTTAAGGGCTGAGTAATGAAATCCTTTTTTGCAAATTCAGTCCGATATCTCGGTATCTGTAGACCTCGACGATGCCGTGTATTTTATTTCGAAACCGAGGATCTTGGGAGGAATGTTTTGAAAAATTTTTCTGGGCAAAGCTTGTTAATAGTTTTATAGGTCATGATGTCCCTATCGTAACGGATGATATTTTCTACATCTAACCAGGAACGAAACCAATTATCATTAATCTTTGCGTTTTCAATTATACAGCAAGCTCGATTTTGAAGACGTTGGAGAGCTATTATCTTTGATTTGTTCAAGCTACCCCAAACAACATCACCACATCGCAAATGACTTTGAACAAGACCATAATAAACACAACAGAGCTGGTTTTGCGGTAGAGCGTTTTTAAGCCGCTTTAGGCTCATGAGACCAGTATTTATTTTACTTATAACTCGCTTAAACTGCTCATCCCAATTCAAGATTTCATCCATGATAACTCCTAGATATTTGGCTTTTTCCACCCTTTTTATCTCTGAGCTGTTTAGCTCAAGTGTGTCTGGAAGCTCCAGTTTCCTTGTGCTGAGTGGGTGCCCTATGATCATAAATTCGTTCTTTTGTGGATTAGGACTGAGTTTATCAACCCTCATCCATTCCGCGATATTTGCTAGTTCTTTACGTGCACACTCAGTCATCTTCATAACATTATTTGAGACGATTGTGATAGCTGTATCGCATGCGAGGATTGTAAGCATTTTTCGAAGTCATTTAAGTATATTATAAAAAGGAGGGGGCCTAAACAAGATCCCTGAGGAATCCCGCAAGGGACTTTTCTAGGCTTAGTTTTAACACCATTTAAGGAGCAAAATTGCTGTCTATTTGATAGGTAAGATTGAAACCATTCTCCTTCTCTGTCTTTTATCCCATACTTTTGTAGTTGCTGTATATGCATGGTTTGATCTACGACATCGAAGGCCTTTTTTAGGTCCAGAAATATAGTGAGGTTGATTTTACTACAATCAATGTTCTCATACCAGTAATCAGTGCTGGTAATAAACGATGTCATTGTTGAATAGAGCTTGCGAAAAGCGGCCTGATTGTCTGTCAGAGTATTATTTGTTTGCAAAAATTGAAAAAGTTGATCATGCTAAATTCTTTCCAACATCCGCGAGAAATCAGACATTGCTGATATCGACCTATAATTGTTTAGATCAGTTCTTGCACCTGACTTATAAATCAGGCTCATGTTTGCTACTTTCCAAACTTCCGGGAAGACTCCATTTTTAAGTGATGAGTTGTATATTAACGCTGGTGGATACGAAATAGATTTGGCAGCATCTTGTACAAGTGTAACAGACACTTTATCCGAGCCCGATGCTTTCCCTTTTTCTAATCGACTAATTGCATTCAAAACATACCCTTCATCAATGGCTTTAAATTTCATTTTATCTCTAACAGGTGTGATGTGCTTAATATATCTATATATAATGTAATACATGTTTTCATTTCATTTCATTTTTCATTTCATTTAATATATTTAAGAAGAGACACCTGTAAGCAATGAAGCTGATTTCCAAGGGGCCCTCCACTTAACTACTTACAATAAATCGAAAAATAACGGAAAAGATAGAAATTAAAATATAAACATCCTAAAGGCTTAGTACAGTAATTGTAGAATTGAAAGAGAAAGATAAAAATCCTAATAAAGTTAATTATCTAAGAGAAGCCTTTTCTTAAAAAATGAAAGGGAGGGTGCCTGTTTAACACCAATTGCAAGGTTTTTCCATAACGTGGCCCCGCGGTACGAAAACTTTTTTGTCCATTCAAAGAAGTATACTTTGGGAGCCTCAGATCTGTTGCAGTATTTCTCAAGTCTCGTGAGCTGCAATCAGAGTTTCTTTGAAAGAGGTTGCAAATATAGTGAGGAGCCTGATTATTTAAAGAGTTAAAGACTAACTGGTTGGACTCGAACATATAAAATATAATACATATACGCTTGAATATATCTAGATAAAGGGTATAGAGTACTTACCGTCCTCACAGTTGGCACCAAAGTAATACTCTGGACAGACACAGGTATAGCCAGCTGCATTGCAACTGTCAAAGCACTGGCCATTGTTAGCACAGGGATTTGGTCTGTCAATGCAAGTTGTATTCTGAAATGAAAAGCTCGCATTATATGCGGGGCAAAGATTGAAACACGTCAATGCTCACTGGATGACAATTATCAATCTATTCAAGGGCTCTCGTCGTTGCTATGGTGAGGGAGGAGACAGAATACCTGGATTTTCGCAGAAATTTCTTCGTATACTTGTAGCTTATTCAAAGCACATTCAATAAGCGAGTTGAAGGTACTTTAATATGTGACCGTTTTAGAAATGCTTCGTTTTGGTAATTACAATAATTTGCAAGCTCTAAATTCTACTTAATATAAACCGTAGACAAATGTTGCAGCCATTAAATACAACTACCAGAATGCACTGCGTGAATCACTGGAAACAGAGGAACAAGGGAAGAGGTCTATTGTTGTTAAATAGCCAAGTCAAGAAATGAATTTTGATAATACAGTGTTTGTATTACTATTAGGCAATGCATAGTGAATTGGACGATCCGAGACATTTAGTACATGAGTTAACACAAACAAAAGAAAATTGATACAAGGTAAAACGGCTAGATTTTTATAAATGAAAACCTTAATATCGTGAAATGTTTCATGTTCGTTAGCTTGGCAAGGGTAAGACTTAGGACATATCCTCGATGGAGTGAGACGTCTGATGTAAGCGCCTAATACAGACCATGTTCTGAATTGGGGTACATAGTGTTTTGGCTTAGTCAGGGGCGTAACTAGTGGGGCTGGGTGGGGGTGTAAACTGTGGCTTTATGTGGCGATAGACCAAATATTTTGCCTGGCGTTATTTGGATCGGTGTAAAAAGGCCGGCTTTAAATTAGGACCGGCGCTAGGAGGGCCAATAAGGTAGTCAAAAGAGTTTAGAAAATACCCTTTCTTGCATCAACGCACCCCATAAAAATGAGGAAATCTTGCTAAAAACGCTTCTGTCGGCAAATTCACAGCTTTATTAGTTTGCCATTAATTATTGCTCTATGCCCCCCTAGAAAAGAAGGTCATGTGATGCCACTGTGTGTAGTAAGAGAAACTGTTGAAATGCTCCCCCGCAATGGGAAGCAGAGCAGTTGTAGCAATATACACGACACTTTGCTATAAACAGTAGCGGATATTAAGGGGACAAGGGGGCAAAGTACCCCTTAGGCGTCATTGAGTCGACAAATTCTTGGCAAAAGTAGTAAACCAAAGGCCATATACACGATTTATGATAAGAGGATCACCTTTTCGCTTGAGCTGCAATTTTCTTGTACATCTTTTCTTATGAAAATCACGTGCAATCGGTAAATATTCCCAAGTGTTTGTAGAGCACAGGTGTTTCTTCTAAAATACTTGGCAAATTTAGCCCATCTGCCCCCTGATTTTATTGGAAAAATCGCTGCTGACCATAAACATGTGAACTAGAAGGATTTTGGGTCCACTTGCTTTCATGGAAACAGTACTGTAAGGCCTGCTATTATCACTTCCACCGTTTGCACCACTAACATGCACGGCGTACATACACGGGTTTTTTTTTATAAGAAACGTCTTTCAAGAATTTTTGGAATTGCTAATGCTAAATTTTACTTCCATGTTTTAATTGCGTTAGAATTAAGAGAGTTTGAGTCTGGTCAGAATTCAAAAGCTTCTCAAATAGTAGGAGACAGCGGAGGTTTCTTAATATCTCATATGTATACCACAATACAATGTATAAGAGATTGCATCACGTGGTTTGATAGCTTATTGCTGAATAATGTATCTTGTGGCCCTGTAAAATTATGTAACAGCCACTGTGTTGCTAAAAATTTTCCGAAAGATCCGTTGTTTATTCACAAGCTATGAATTCCTTAACCTGTACGACAATTGTATATTCAGAATGATAATTCCCGCGAATTTAGGAAGCACGTCAGAGAATTCTCGACTGATTATTGCCATCGAATTTGGTGATGAATTGGGCACCAAATGTTTGTATTTTAGTGCTGGTCGCCTATAGTGTATTCTACAAAGAAGGGCTTTATCTCTGAGAAGTGTTTTAGGGCTCAATAATTAAGAAAGGGAGATTGTGAAGATAACTATTGTCCTGCTCTCTTGCAGATTGTTTTACAAAGAATAGCTATACCTCCAAAGTATTTTTACTATGAAATATACTTGCTGTTCATAAACGTATACCTTTGTCTAAAGTTATTTCAAAGATCCTCGTAAATGCGAGATGTGATTTCACCGTGATTGGGTGGTGGAATGCCCTAGCTTCCCTTTCTCTTATAAAAAGCATTTAAGATCTATTATAGTAGTCGTTGCTGACTAATATCCGTTTTTTCATTTTGAAATTGATGTAGAAGAGGTTAAAAATCTACTGTGCAAATACTTGCATGCAATTTGTGCCAGAAAGATGCTCATACCAAATTCCAACATGAAATAACAAATTTTGCTCTCCATAAGGATCCAATAGCTTATATCAAAATCTCTCAGATAATAATACAAAAAAATACCTCGTTACTGGTTGCCACAAAACTCCATCCGTTTCTTACGGCTATACGTTGACCAACATCCTTGAATCGAATATCGAACAGTTCACACTTAGATGCCATTTCATAGTAATTCAGGCACTTGCATTGAGGATTTGAGATGCATTTCAGTACACATTGGCGACGGGACTTTTGGCTCTGATAAGTGGCAAGGGCTGTTCCTGTAAGAGCGTAGTTGTTCAAGATGACATCAAAATGTGCCATAGTCTTGCACGAGAAGCGAACAATGCTGCTGATGGTGACTCTACTCACAGCCAATAGCAAAACAAAGAATATCTTGCCGTGTCTTGTCATCATGAATCCTGTATATGGTATGTTTTGCTGCGCTTCTCTGCTGTTACAAATATCGTGTCTATGAATGCCCAAAAGAGTGGTCTATCAGCTTAATTCAATCAATGGTATCCTGTGCATTTGAATGGCTAACGCTGTTAAGAATTACCATTTCTGGCAATCCAAAGCACCTCTGCGGGGCAGCATTGTTTCGCTAGCACAGCTTCATATGCTCATAAATATGTGGACCTGCAGAAATGTTGTCTTCGAAGATGACAGTTAACAGCTTAGCAGAGATATCTTGAAATTTAATAGGGCAGACATTATGCAAATTTAGTGCCAATTCTATGAATATTGCATCATTTTTATCCCAAAGACTAGTAAGAAAGATAAAACGCTAAGCTAAGCAATGTAACACTCCATTCTAGAATACCATTCCGAATAGATAGTGGTTTTTCATAGCAGATAAGATGGTGATTGGTCTATGCAACAGCCACTTCAGGTACTTAGTGTGAAGAACGTTTGCATCAAATTGAGAAAAATATAATTGATTCATGTCTGGAATGGTCATTCAGTTATGTTGAGACTGAATTGCTATGGACGGATTATGGATGCAAGTAGGAGCTAATGCTACTAAGTATCATTACATGGAAAAATTTTGAAACTTTTCCATAGGGAAGATCATGTAACAAAAAATAGTAAACACAAAACATACTTTGGGAATCTTTTGCCACTAACTTTCCTTTTTATTGAACTTCATTTGGGGGTCTTTTTGATGAACAGAAAGATCTCTACAACTTTCTTAGCACTCCACTGACCATTTCTTACCATATTTGACCACAACATTTCAGTGCATCGTATACTCTCAGGTGCCAACTAAATGTCCCCACCCAGCTATCAATTTTTCGATTTTCTTCCAGCCCCCGGGCCTTATTAGGACCTCCCATTTATTAATTTTAAGGAACTTGACTTTTTCTACACACCTCTGACTTCATTTCCTTGCTTTGTTAGTACTATTTATGTCCAGTCCAATTTTCATGGCAACACAGCTTTATGCTTTATGACAGCCTGTTGTTGTTCTTTTCGTCCTTGTATAATCATTTAAAGCCTTTTCTCAAATTCCGAACCCCTATTTATTAGGACCCCCGTTTATTTTGCACTTGAGAGTACATAGTTGGTGCTTTGGGCCAATCCTGCACTGACGCATGCACAGCAGGTGGTAATGCAAGAAACAATTGAAACGCTTAACTCAGTCCATCTTTTCCACATAGTCGGTGTATCATGTAAGTTGCCTCGTGCGACATCTAACGGCCTGTCTCCTTATTACATGAACAAAGAAGATCCATGCTACAGACCTTCAGATGGATATTCCTATGGATTTGCCAGGGTGCAAGTTATTGACTGCAATGCAACGCATTCTGAGAAACGAAGACTCTGCAGATGCACATAAACCTGGAATGCTTCCCATTATTATTTAACTTTCTTTAATGTCATTGACGTTTTGCATCGATATTTCTAGTTAGCAGTACCTTAAACAAGAAAACCAATTTGGGTTTCTATGTGTATCTCTTAGTGGTGTGTTTTGAGCTTCTGGCATTACGAAGCACAGAAAACAATATTGTGAAATATGTACAAATGCTGTAAGAAAAATCTACAATATTCAACTTCATGATTAGTGATTAAATGTGCCATTGATAATAGTATGTTCGTGAGTCTATATGAGAATGTTCAAAGCTAAAGTAAACAATAAAATATACGTCATTAGGTCCCAGATCCCAGTACTTCTAGATCACAGATCCCAGTACTTGACAGGCATTGACAGTACAGCAACACAGCGCAATCTACCAAGATCACATGCAGTTTTACTTCATCACTATTGTAATACACACTTCAAGAGAAAAGACGACACATGCAGGACTAAAACCAGTGGGCATAGAGGACAGGTTTGAGGCCCTTGCAATTATTTTGCTCAGTGCCGTATCCGCATAAAGCATTTTCAGCTCACATGGAACAAACAAGCCGTCTTCTAAAACCTCTGAGTGCCCGTAGGGGTCTTGTCAGTCAACCTACCGTAAATCCTTGAATTAGCCCCCCTCAAATAAACCCCTACCCTAGAGCCACAAATTGCTAATAAGCCATCTCGAATAAACCCCTACTCTAGAGCTACAATTTGTAGCTCCAGCACGAAAAAGTGACAACATTCTTTTGACATGCTATAGTTATATTAAGGACATAATATGTCAAAAGAATGTTGCCGCTTTTTCGTGCTGTAGTAAAGTTCTATAGTCCCAACAGACTATTTACAAATTGTTAATAAGCCCCCCTCAAGTAATCTCCAACCCAAGCAAATGACTGTACCTATTTGAGAGTCTGTTAGCACTTAATAGGGCTAAGAAAGAAAAAGCAGCCATTAATTAAGGAGCATGTGCCTTTCCTTCAAAAAACATCCTATAACTTGTAAGTGTAGCATCAAAAAAACAGTGTCTTAGAAGAAAAATCTCAACTGCAACTTGACCAACTACCAGGAATATTTTAAAGCGCCCCTCAAATAAACCCCAATGCAAAATTCCAAATAATAGATAAGCTCCAATGGGGCTAATTTGAGGATGTAAGGTATGTCAGCTGCGGCACTGATTGTAGCAAAATTTAAATAATTGCAGCTACAATGCGAATGATCATTACCTTCATAATATTTCAGTTTTTGTAAAATAGTCAGTAATACAGCGTTTATGCTAGCTACTGTCGAAATGCTAGCAATTTCTACATGGAGTATACAAGTTACAAGCCAAAGACACATTTAAATTGACGGGTGTTTATAGGGGAATGGTTAGTCCTTTCTAGAGCTAAGGAGAATGGAAGAGAATATTATTATGTTACAAAGGGATATCCTGTTATTTTTCTCTCTTTGTACGAAATTTAAATGTCAATGTTTAAGATATGCATGCAATATGTCAAAAGTTTTCACGGAGCTCTAAAATAAAACTAGAGCCCTAATACGATTCATGCTATAATTTCATACAATTTCTAATGGCTGAGATGTTTCAGACACAGCATAGCTTCAACCCAACACTTATCAAGGAAATATTTGATTCTAAACTCAACCAGTATGCTCTTAGAAATGAACATCCTATCAAGCTTCTAAGACTCCAAACTACCACTTTTGGGGAAAAAATCTCTTTTCTTGGGAGAAAGTTGTGGCATGAATTGTCTCTCGAAACAAAATAATGCGTAAACCTGAAACAATTTAAAACACGCATAAAGAACTGGAAATTAGAGGAATATAGCTGTCATATATGTAGGTGCTATGTGGCTCAGGTTGGATTTACCTAATAGAAACAAGAGTAAAACATAAGCTATAAATTTAATTAATATTGTTTCGTATTTTTGCACTTCGTATGTACATATTAACTTTGGTTTTTACATTGTAACAGGATTCTATTGTATGTTTTGCTATACTTACTTCGTTGTAAAGCAGGCCTAAACTTGATCCTGTAATAGGCTACATTACAGTCTACAATAAATAAATAAAGCTATCTACTATTGCTATTCGCACGACCTACTATATATTCTGCATGAGAAACAAACCATGGTACAACCCCGAGTTTCTCAGTTATTCGTAATGCTAGTTGATATACTGCTACTGCTTCCATACTGAACTACATATTGTGTGTATTCTTCTTTTATCATAATCTATTATATATATAAATAAATATATATATATACATATTTTTTGTTCTTTTATTCTTAATTAACTACCATTGCAAGCCAGCCAAATACAAATTACTTGTTTAGCGAGATTTTTATCTTTAGATTCTAACATGATATAAATGATGAAGTTTAATATATATATATATATATATATATATATATATATATATATATATATATATATATATATATATATATATATATATATATATATA
>OLMO02000252.1:11404341-11441823 GCA_900291935.2 Cassiopea xamachana
CATCTTTTAAAACTTATTTGTAAATAGTTGTTTTATATCTCTAGTTACATACACTTTTTAGTTTAGACCTTTTTAAAAACATGTAATTTTTTTTTCTTTTAAGATTTTATCATTTACTTTGTAAATAGACGGCCCCTTGCAAACCAGCTTAGCTGAATGGGCCACCGTCTTTAAAGAATTGAAATAATAATAATAATAATAATAATAATACCGGCGACCTACCGGCGACCTACCGGCGACCTACCGGCGACCTACCGGCGACCTACCGGCGACCTACCGGCGACCTACCGGCGACCTACCGGCGACCTACCGAAATCATGTTTCCATATAAATTTCTCGAGGTTGCCGGCACCACAATAGAAAAAAGTTGAACAAGTTTCAACTTTTCTTCGATGTCTACGGTGGGTCACCGGTGAGTCATCGGCAGTTGAAATGAAGTGTTTCCATTAAAGAATTCAATGTCGTCCGTGAGTCGCTGGTGGGTCGCCGGCACTAGAAAGTTATATGGAAACCAGGCTTAACTAATAGCTTGAAAACAAATAGCAGCTGACATGCTTGTTTTGGCACGTGTATGCAATGTGTTGAGTTGTCTACTGCGCAGCAAAGAAATCATTTATATGGATGATAAATATTCCTGAATTTTCCTGACTTTCTTCAAGTTTCACCAAAATTTCATAAATTTTCGTGATCTTTTCTGACTTTCTTACAAACACAGTTCTTTTCCTGAAAAAGGGGGCATTTCTTTGAACAAATGAATGAACTGCCAATTCTGTTGGATGAAAGATCCTCCTCACATACTATCAGCATCAATAAGCAAAATAGATTGTCTCCATGCGAATCAAATCTACTGTCTGATTCAGTTAATACTGACTTCACTGGCTTGTCTAAAGCGAAACCGTAAAGAGTCCAGGGACTTTCGTTGGTTGGCCAGCAAAATAGCTAAAGTTTAAAGAAGTTGTTTGTGCTATCGCTCAATTGAAAATTTTGGTAGGACAAGAGAAAAACTTTATGACATAAGTGTTGAGGAGGGGGGGGAGTTCGCAAAATGCTGCAGCTATCGAGAGGATAAAATATTTTGCGTAGGAGATGCATCCTACCGAGGAACTAATTAGAGCCATTAATTAGAATACCTGTACATCATTGCCAGCTTATCTTGGCTTATCAACTGAACACTGTATCTCAAATTTAACATGGCAATCAGCCGGTGAGATTTTGTTCCCAAGGAAAACGTGTGCAGTTAATCAAGCGATTTAGGCCTTTCTCTCCGAGGTGCTAATGTGTCACCTCTGTACTACATATCTCTAATCAAAAATAAAATTTTGTGTTTCTATAAATCTCGTACTTCTGATTTCATTTCTGAAAAAGTTCACAGCTCCAAATGCCACAGCTTTTTTGTAATTTTAAGTTTAATTTGTGCAAATTTAGGCCATTCAATTCAAGGGACGGTCAACGAATCTTATTTTCGTGTTGGTATAATTCATGGAGCACAGCTGTTTATAATTTTCATAGTGCTCTGGTAGTCAGCAAAGTACACAAAATGCCCTGACACAGACTCCTTCGTAATTTCCGTTGCGCCACCTGTCGTTTGCAATATGTTAATAAATATGGACAAATTACATACCATATGAAAGCCCTCCTTCTATATGTTCTGAAAATGCAAGAAAATTCCAGCTTTTCCTTAGGGGAGGGAAGTTACAACCAAAATACAACTCACCAACACCCTTGTATTTCCATACTTGTGTCATCAATTGATAACCCAGTAATCCTCCATATAACCAAACGATAAAGCGCTAACAACTTATCCCCTTTCTCTTATTCAACATTCAATCATACTAGGCAACGACCAAGTATAAGATCACTTATCCATGATATAGCTTTTCCGTTTTTAGTAGCCTTTTGATGTCATGGAGAAAGGCCTGGTTCGTCTTAGTACCAAAAGACTCAATCAAAAGCATTACACGCACTTTTTTTATCACAAACTTTCTACCTTCAGTCTGAATGTTTTTCAATATTTCGTCAAATCCAGTTTTAACTGTTTCCTAAGTTTTAAAGACTTCCAATAACAACAGCAAGTCAATGAATTTTGTTTCTAGGTTGATCAAAGATTTTCTTGTAGCCACGGCTTTTTAAGTCATTGTTTGAAACTCAGCCGGCCTATTTTTCTTAGCTTTTGCCTAATTCCAGCCTCAAATTTCTTACAGACATGCTTCTTATAAGGAAAAAACGTTAAACTAACCAGAGATTAAGGAAGAGATTGTCACGTATGGCATTACACGTATTGAAACAAGTTAGCATACCAACTTTCTTTGAGCTGAGCCCTTTCGGATTCTTGGTTTTTCAAAGATCTCCGCTCTTTCATCATCTTTCCTGAGTAGCAAAAGCAGAGAAAAATTGAAGGATTTGCAAGTAGTGGAAGCTGAATAGGACTTGAAATGATTACAGGAAGTGAGAAATTTCCTTAACTGGTAGTTACAGAAGACAAAATTTGCTACGTCACCTTCTGGTGCTGGTAGATTTCTTGGATTCTTCGTACTTTTCCTGGAAAGTAAGAAAAACATTACGTAAACATCAAGAAATCTCTTACAACACTTACTTACAAGATTTAACTCCTTGGAAATTGATATATATGATTTGCATCTGACACTCTGCCATTCCCATATTCCTCCCTAGTTCTCTCGGTGGTTTTACAGGCTTTCCCATCGGAATGACAATTTAGCATCACGTGGTTGGTACAGCTAGTTAATGCAAAGTACTTACTACGTTTTTATCTAGTTGAATCTGGACCTTCTTCTCCTCCACACTCAATTGTTTTCGCAACGCAGCTAATTGCTTGATAACACGCTCTTGCGATGCCTTGCTATGGCCTGTACTAGACGAACCACTCTCTACAATGAAAAATTGTTCTGCGAGCAAGCGAAATTTTTCACTTTGCAATGCAATACTTGTTAGGGATACGAATCCTTCAAGTTCACACATTAGTGGTCATTCCCCAAAGAGAATCTAGGAGCATGCGTAGAATGAATATTTTCAGTTGGCTTGATTGCCGGTAGCGCAATGGGATAGTGCATGGCTCGCGCATGGCAATAGATTCCCCCGTCAGTGATTGGCTTAAAATTTCAATGATTAAACAATAGGATTTAACAATAGGAGCAAGCCTCGGTATCCTCAACAAAATGGTTGCTATCTTGGGACTGTAAATTATGCCATAACAGGAAGTGACGTACCATTATCCATGCTAACTTGAAGTAGCTGATTTCTAATAATGTTCAGGTACTTCATGTCATCATCAACTGCTTCCTCTGAATTAATCTCGGCCTGACGAACAGCTAGCTGCGAAGGAGGACTACTAACTTGTGCGCCGTGCGACGTCATGTTTACCTAAAAAGGTAATGGTAGACAAAGCTATAAGGGCATGAGCACAATAGATTATGACTCTGTTGACCGAATCTGTTATGATCTAAATTTACACGGGATTACTTTATTGAAATTAACATACACCAATACTACTAAACTGAACATCAGTGCTTCCTATGTATAGAGCACGACCTTGCCTAGATGGAGTCTGCTCTTTAAGAGTCAGTTTGTCTTCCTAACCTATAATATATACCTTCACTCCAACCAAATAGGCCTCCTGTTTTAAGCCTCAAAAGGCTCATATCGTACAGAACAAGTAAGAAGAAAGCAACACGAGGTAAGGGAGGAGTCATCAACAAAACCACTTTCCAAGCGTTTGAGAGCAAAAATCCAGATCAGCAGCTAGCTTTGTATTGCTAAACCAAAATGGAGACTTATATGAATGAAATATGAGAGACTAATAGTAACTACCTCTATCCTCTGTTGCTTAGCGACAGCTGGCACAGGGCGAGATGCAGGCCTCTCTTGATAGACGTACTAAGAAAGAGTATGATATTGTCTAAATATATACTACCAATGCCTGCTATGGCAAAATAATATAAATAAATTCAAACTTAACTGCTAAGCAACGTTCAAAGTGATTTTCTGCAGCGACCTGATAGCGTAAGTATATAAATGTAGTCTTTACAGCATCAGTATGGCATGTGATTGTAAACTGTGTTGACAAAAGCAGTTGTGTACAATACGAAATGATTATCAGATACTATTACATGGCATTAACCCTAGTACAGATACTTTTACAAGGTACTAACCATAGTACAGATTGCATGGTATTAATAACAGTACAGATATTATTACATGTTATTGGCCATAGTACAGATGATACTATTACATGATACTAACCCTAGTACAGACGCTTTTACATGGTGCTAACCCTAGTACAGATACTATTACATGGTATTAATAACAGTACAGATACTATTACATGATATTAATCACTATACAGAAACTATTACATGCTATTGGCCATAGCACAGATACCAGAACACGACATTAACCTCAAGACAAATACTATTAAATGGCATTAACCCTAATACAGATACTATTATATGGTATTAACTATGGTACAGATACCTTTACATGGTATTAGCCATAGTGCAGATACTTTTACCTAGTACTAATCGTAATACAGTTACTATTGCATGGTATTAACCATAGTAAAGATACTATTACATGGTAGTAACTATAGAGCAGATACTTTTACCTGGTACTAATTGTAGTACAGATACTATTACATGGTATTAACTATAGTCTATATCAAAGTTATAGGTAGGTTTGCCATACAAAATCAATGACAAATGAAAACATGATGTCTTTGTATTCTATCAATTTGTTTGTTTACATGAATATCATCAACCCAACCTGAGAGCTTTGTGTTGAATGATTTTGTACTACAGATGAACTTGTGTGATCAACGTCAAGCTATCAAAACAAATAAGTAAACTTCAAGACTATGGAGATCTCCTATTCAATACGATGCTATACTGAAGTCTCTAAAACAAAAATCTCCATAAGTAACATAGGTTAATGCCCTGGAATGCTCCAGGAACATGGATGGTTGTGTGTTGACCTGCTCTCCTACGTAATGTAAACCTTTGACCTTGGTCATTGACTCGGGACACAATAAATTCTGGTAAAAACAACACACCTGCGTCAAAAAAATGGAAAAAAGAGCTGTGAGGAGGAGGAAGTACTCTAATAACAGAAAGAGCAGAGACGGTAGTTGACATAGATAAACTGTCAATCTAGATGTACAGGAAAGGAGAGGGGAGAAAGTGTACATTTACAGTAACTTGTCTGTTAAACTGTAAGATGACATCTCTCTAAGTAGAACATACTGCACCTACTATCCTTTTCATCTGATATCCCATAATGCCTAGGGATTAGTTTGTTGAGATGCTTCAACCTCGCAAATACTCATAGTGCGTTCATACGAAAACTTTAAAACCCTTTGAAATTGCAACACCGAGAATTTCAAAGTGTTTTGACAGCTTCAATGTGAATGGCGTTCTTAGATAGGCCATAAAGTAGATTAAGTTTCTTTCCAAATTCAGCCGAATTCCATGTATCAAATGCTTTTACTTAGACGGAAAATAAGGGGTAGCTGTGTCAAATGTACAATTGACTACGGTGCCTGAAGCCAAAACATTTCTTTCACATAAACACCAAGTATAGCAAAAAACCATCAGGTTTTCAAGTTCCAAGCTAAATCAAAGTCTATGGAGAAGCAGACTGACTTTCTAAGGAAAGTTGATTATTTCAAGCTGCAAAATTTCCAATCAGCGAGCTGCTCTTCAGCATGAGCACTTGACAGAAATAGTTACGTTGCGCCTATACTTAAGTATGCCTTCATGGGCTGCAATATTGTTGAAAATTCATCTGCTCGAAACCATCAAGTGAAAAATTTTAAGAGAAAGAGCAAAGGACAAAAGACAAAAGGTGAAGGGCAAAGGACAAAAGGCAAAGGATAAAAAAGAAGATATGAACTATAAAAAGTGAATGAAAAAAGGAACTTACCTTCTTTTGCAATGTTGGTAACGGTGGTGAGGCTTGTCTTCTCCTCTGTTACAAAAAAGGTATAAAAAGCTTACTATTTACGAAAGTCTGAAATCGTGACAGCCTGATATTAGTAAGGCTGATGCTTAGCACATTGAAATGCAGGTAGTTGAGTCAAAAAAGCAAAGGATAAAAACTTTTGTTCTATTCCAGTTCAACGTCAATTTTCTCAGAAACAAAACATATCGTGAAAACCTTTGTTGTGAACGATAAAAAATGAATCAAAACAATGAAAATACCGTTTCGACACTTTGTTGATAAATCTCTGAGGATCTCTTCTTGATACTTCTTACACGATCTTCTTCCATTTCCTTTCTTTGGCGTTCAGCTTCCTGTCTTTTCTCTTCGGCAATCTTCCGCATCTCGTCGTTTTTTGCGCGAATCTTAAGTCGAAAGGTGAATTTGCAAGACAATAAAAGAATAAGGAAAATGTAATTTTTACGTGGTTACAATGCTGAGAGCAGATCGAAAGAAGAGCAGATTTAGAAGAAGAATTGAGACAAAAGATTTAGAAAAAGGGTAGAGTCGAAGGGTAGAAGCAAAGATAGAGAAAAAGTGTAGAGATGACAAGTGGAGACGAAGGGTAGAGACAGATAGTAGAGATAAAGAATAGTGACAAAAGGTAGAAGCAAAGGCTAAAAACAAAGTGCAGAGATAAAAAGTAGAAACGAAAGGTAGAAACACAAAGTAGAAAAGCAGGGTAGAGCTGAAGAGAGGACTCTGCAAACTTCCTTTCACTTTAGAGTGCAATCGATGACAAAGAACTATAAACATCAAAAGAGGATGAAAAGGAATGCAGAAAACTGCTTTACGACAAATAAAATAACAAAACTCCACCTCTTCCTCTTTCTTTCTCTCTTTTTCTTGCTCTAAAAGAAACTCTTGCTCCATCTTGATTCTCTGGTCTTCAAGCCGTTGGCTCTAAATATGATAAAGGTGTCTGAGAAAAATAGACCCAGCTGACAATTGAGTATGAATTTGCTTTTGTGTGTTTTTAAAAGAGAACTATTGCAACTGAAATGAACAATTGAGAAAAAGCAGCTACTTGCAAAGAGAGATAAGGTAACTGGATAATCACACAAGTTTCTTTCACTTCATTAGCCCTAAAAAAAATTCGGAAATGAATGAGAAAAACGTGCGCTAAAAAAGTTGATTACCTCTTTACGTTCTTCTTCTTTCTGTTTTTGCTCTTCTTCCAACTTTTTTCGCTGCTTGTCTTCAATCTATAATAGTAATAATAAAATAATATAATGACAACAATATTATACATTTTATTTACAGTTGGATGCCGAAATAGTTTGTACTGAAAAGCAAAATGAACTGAGTAATCTAGCGAAAAAAATTCAAAGAAAATTAAGGCCAGCTTCTAAAAATTCTCTCAAAATGAAAAATAATTGCAGTGTCAAATATTACAATTGAGGGAACTCCATAGAAGTAATTTTCAACTTGGATCAATCCAAAGCTGACTGAATATGAACCATTTCATTAGCGTTTTTAAAAGATCACAAATACTAAATACCCTATACCAAGGGGTGTCAAACTCATTCTGGCCAAGAGGCCACATAAGGCACAATATGACGTCATCACATTAGGCATAATATGACGTCATCACATTAGTCATAATATGACGTCATTACATTAGGCATAACATGACGTCACATAAGGAATAATATGATGTCCCATGGGTTGGGTAGGTTGAAGACATCCGAGATAGTGCCATGGCTACTACTACAGACTTCAAAATATAGATAATTCATAGGATGTTTCCTAACTGGCACACTAGACATTGGTGAAAAAATAGGGGGAACCAACTTATGCAATGCCAGCTAGTACAAGCGAGAGAAATATCACTTTGCTTTAGCTTATGCAACACTCCTTTGGGGGCCACACTGGAGGCGTTGGATGGCCGGATCTGGCCGGGAGGCCTTATGTTCGACACCTCTTCTATACCCCTTAAGATATATGACATTTTGAAGAGGAAATACACACTTGCTGTTTAAGAAATGCCTGATAGTCAAGCTGAGCCTTCTTCTGAGATGGGTCCTACGAGTAATAGACAGCAAAGCATGACATGTAAGTATTAGAATGAGCTTCAAGGATACATGTTAAGAGTAGAGGAATTTCTTCTGAGAGAAGATATTAAAACAAGCAGAAGTATGTCTGTGACGTCACCTACAAGTCCAATCGTGACGTCACCTACAATGTGACGTCAACTACAAGTCCAAAGAACAGCATTATACAACGTTTTCCCAGCAACATGGAATTAATTTGGTTCCAAAAAATATGTCTCATTCCAATACATTGAGCCTGCTATAGTACTTGAAGCAAGCATAGCCCTGAAAACAATAGTCACCACTCCTGTCAACTAATAACTCTGTCCTCTGCAAGAACTTTTATACCTTAGATTCTCCCTTTAACTCAAGTAAGGCGGCACCTCGTCCATTTGGCTTTTGACTTGAAACATCAACTAAAAGTAACAAAGAACAAAGATGCACTTAATCGTAGAACTACTGCACCTCCATGACATCTTCATGGAGTACGAATGTGAGTGAACCTTCATATTTACAGATATCAAATAGTGAACCAAAAAGAAATTATCACAAACGCAGACACACAACGGATACACTTGGACAAACTGGAAATGGACACAAGAGTCGGTAAAAATTGTCGGATAACTTCATCAAAAGTTATGATAACAACACAATGTTGAGTGGTTACAAAGATGCAGTTCCATACAGTGCTTAATCCTGAGCCAACCAAGCTCTAATCATATAGGTTCTGCTACTCCATTTTTGAAACCTGATTATTTTACATTCTAATTATTCAAACACAAACTTCACTAGCAATAGGAAACTTGTATTTGGCACGCCCGGTACTAACAACGATAGGTATACTAATAACAAAAAAGTATACTAACAACATTAAGTACACTAACAACAATAAGCAAGAACAAGTATACAAGACTACAATGCCAATATACACAATTGATTATGCAAAAGAAAGTTAGTCGCAAATACTAAGTAACTTCTTTCATATTAAGAGCGAAGTGGTGAATTTCGAAGTATATGCTAGGCGTGCCCAGCCATCTAGGGACCAAGAGCCATATTTTATACCGTGTTACTACAAAAGAGCCATATCATATACATGGGCACACATGAATATCACCCCATTCCTTCTTCTGTCACAAAATACTTTATTGAATGCAGGTAAAGTCTACATATATAAGAAATACAAAGTTCAATACAAATGTAAGAACTGCATGAAATCAGGTAAGGATTTTTTGGATGGCTAGCCCTAGTATATGTATGTACCACTTGAAATATTAACCAACAGTAAAATCCTGAGAAAAGCTTCTTCAAAAATGATATTGAATCTTGCTTTACTATAACAATTATCATTAATAATATTATTATAATTTCATTGTATTTAACTGTTAAGTTTCTACTTTTCTTTTCCTTTATTTCTTTGTTATGTAGTTATCCTGACAGTCAGTTGTACCTTGCCTAGTTTTGGCGAGATGTATAACTGTATTTTAGTTGATATGAGAATGATATTGAAGTTAAAAAAAATTATTATCAAAGAATGGACAGATCGAGAACTGATGACACTCTGATACTCATGTTTTGACGCTTTTTTCACCAAGTAGCCATTGTAAGCTACCTAACAACTAGGGAGGTTACAATTTTAGTAGTTAAATATTGTACTAATTATATGAAGTTTCCATTACTATATTTTTCTTTCCTATAGTGTAATTTTTTCTTTCCCCCATACCAAGTCTGTCAAATGCAAGTTACCTAATTATAGTGAGATTTGTAATTGTATTCTTACATATTACATCAATATCAGAAGTTTGAAAAAATATTATATGGCTAAAGTCATTATGCGATCAACCCATTATATATTCTGTATACGTAACAAGACCAGAGTGATGGCCCAGTGGTAGAGTGTCTGCCTCAAAAACCGGTAGGTCGTGGGTTCGAGCCCCGGCCGAGTAATACCAAAGACTTTTAAAATGGTACTCACTGCCTTCTCGTCTGGCGCTCCACATATGAGAATGGGGTTGGAATGTTAAACTCGCGGAGCTACCAGTGGACCAGCCCCCCGCTGTAGCTTTCACTGCATTCGCAGACGCGTGGCCGCCATTGGGCGTGGGAAAGGACTTTGACTTTGATACGTAACAAGACCTGGACTAACCCTGACCTACTAATATACTCACTGCTTGCAGGAAACTTTTGTACTAAGATTTACATTCCCTATACTGTGCTTTTTTTCTTATAGTATAATTTTTTCCTTTCCATACCAAGTCTATCAAATGCAACCTACCTAATTATAGCGAGATTTGAATTTATATTCTTAAATATTATATCAATATCAGCAGTTTCAAAAAAATTATGATATTCCTTCAGTTGTAACATAAATAGATAAAGGTATTCAAACTGATCAACCATGAGGTCATGTTGAGGGATATCCTATTTCTGTATTGGATTTTATTCACTGGCCCAAGAGGTGGGTCTTCATCTTGTACTTGGAGTGGAGAGTAAATTCCATATTTCTAATGGCGGTTGGGCTGTCATTCCAGACCTTAGCACCGACGCATGGAAAACTTTTTTTGAGAGTTCTAGTCGTGGTTTTGATATCTGGAGATCAATTATTCTGAGTTTCATATTTTGAGATCTGAGTTATCCTTGTAAACTTTCCCTGTAGATTTTCTGGACACCTTTTCTTGAGAATCTTTAGTACCATTATGACACTGTCATATGTGACAATCTTCTCAACACTTAATCGTTTGGATGGTATCTTATCCTTAATTGGGGCTGATTCAATAAGGTAAAATGCCCTGTTCCGTATCTTCTGCAGTGAGCAGAGTTTCGGGCAAACAACCCCATATCAAGTTTCCAAATATCAGGTGGCTTTCTATTCACGCTTGGTAGACAAGAAACACATGTGATTGTGGTAGTATTTCTCTGACTTTTCTGATGGTACTGAGCCCTTCTTTCAGTCTTCCCTTAACAATTTTATATTGTTGGCTCCAGAATATACTCTAATCTATGGTTAGACCTAAGTATTTTGTCTTACTTAACCTTTTGATTTCGTCTTTGTCCATTTCTACGTTGTCAATATCAGAGACTTTAATTGCTTGTCATTCCCAATTAACATGCACTCGCATTGTGCTATGTTAAGGCTGAGTTTATTTTGCCTTAGCCAGTCCATGATCCCCTCTGCCTCTCTTTTTAGATGCTCTAAAAGGCATTAACTGTGGGTTACCTCTTCTCAAAGGAGCCAGCATGCCTGCAGTGGCTCAATAATTTTGGATTGCACTGGAAGAGAGCCCGAAAAAAGAAATTGAATGCTTAGGCTTACAAAATCAACAACATAAATTTTATCCAACTCACCTTCTGTTGATGCTGAAAGAGCAGAATTTGCTGCATTTTGGAATTCAGTTAATGCCGCCAAAACTGGGCTATCTTTCGGCAGGTTTGACATTGCCGCCGACACAGCTGCGTCGTTGATATGAGCACGTGGTGAAACTATTATGCCAGCTTCGTTTACTTTGTGCATTGCGTTCAAATCGGCTGCAAAATATATTTGAAAAATATGCCAACAATCCTAAACTTATCCACGAAGGCCTATCAGATAGAGCTGTTTTCACAAATCTAACTATACAAAGGTGAACAGGAAAGCTGTTTTCCTACACTTTCAAAGACCAATAGTCTGCTGGTACTACAGAACTTTACCACAGCACGAGAAAGCGGCAACATTTTCAGACATACTTAAAAGCTTTTTTCGTCCGACACTCGTCAGAGTAGGAAACGTAGGATAGCGACAGAAAGGTGAACCGAAATATATAGCCAGATGCGGATAGGATGCGTCTAATTGGCCATACGAGTAGCGAATCAGGACCTATTCACCATAGTTTACTTGAAGAGTTCAAGTGAGTATGGTGAATAGGTCCTAATTGGCCACTCTTGAAGCCAATTAGACACATTCTATTACGTTTATTCGCATCTTGTTATATATTTCGGTTCAGCTTTCGGTCGCTATCCAACGTTTCATATTCTGACGAGCGTCTGACGAAAAAAGCTCTTCAGTATGTCTAAAATGTTGCCGCTTTTTCGTGCTGTGGTAACTTTCAAAGTCATTCAGACAATACTGTATGGAGAATTTGTAAATAAAAAGTATTCTATCTATGGTCAATGTCATTCTCAACAAGCAGTTCATCAAAAAAATTCTTAAGTAGATATTGCAGGTGCATGGCAATTACTTATCAAACTACTCACATTTTTTTTATAAGCAAGGCAGTACTCGGCAAGGCAAAAAGTAAAGCAATTTCAGTGCTGGATTGAAGACTGCTAAGCAATTTGAAAAATTGCATTTTCAGTACTTAACAGGAAATGTGAACTGACACCATCTTATTAACAGGAATAACCTGTACAAGCGTTATCTGCCCTCAATACTTGTTGACTTTCAATGCTTACCAATTATCAAACCGTTTTCAGTTTATATGGCCCTATATTTACCTTTTTCTGATCTATTTCAAAATACGCGAACAAAAAGTTAAGCAATTGCTAAGCAATTTTGAATACTCAAATTGCCTTCCAGCTAAGCAATTTTTAGTACTGAGCCCGAGTTGAAATTGCTTATTAAAAAAATGCGTATATAAAATGGATAAATGCCAAGATAATTATGGAATTGCCGACTAAATATTTTGAAGCATGGCTAGTTTTTAGTATTAGCAATAAAATAAATAGAATTTACACTTTCCTAGGAAGAAGCATGTTATTAAACAAATGCGTGTAGCCACAAACTTTTAGAGGTATTTGCTTACTTTAATTCAGAAAAACTAGACTAACTGACTAATAATTGAAAAATAAACTATGTCATGACGATTCAAGGTACTAAAAACATGGACAAAAGGCACATACCTATTAAATTTCCAGTTTTATCTTTAACTGGCGCGCCACCACCTGATTTTCCCCAAGGATTGTATAATTCAATTTCAGCTTCAATCTTTGCATCATATCTAGAAAATGAAAGTGCAAAATGAGGGTAGCAAAAGTTGTGAAATATTAATTCTGTTTCTACGCTTTGTTACTCTACTTTCCATTCATGAAAATGCATCTCTTTCATGCATATGCATCGAACTCTGTTCTATAATAATAATATCATAATAAAGAATTCATTTAAAGTTGGATACAATACGTAGTTCATCCTAAGCATAGAGAATCTAATTCATAACAACTATTTACAGAAATGCAATAACATTTACAAAGATAATAAAATGAATCAGCTAATTGCATATTTTACAACTACAACTATCTCCATTCCATGCTTCAATCTGAACTTTGAATGAGGCTATAGTTTGGCTAGACTTTATCTCATCGATTGTACCTTGCTTGGTGTGAGGTTCTAGGACAGCCCTAACTGATTTTCCTGTAAAAATATTCTTGCAAAAGTGAAGGTATTTGCTTCAACTCTTTAAATAGTTTACCCAAATTTTTTCCGAAAATTGAAACACTTAATACAGCTGCCAGTGAACTATATAACATTCCAGCATCGAAAAGGCAATCGTGAAAAATAGTTCCCGACCTCTCGCGTTCCTTTTTTTCTCTTTCTTTCGCAGCTTGCTTCTCCTTCATCTACAAGCAATATTAAATAACTGCTATAGAAAAACAATGACAGACATAAACAAATTAACAAAAGACTTGATAGGATTCTCCTTATTTCATGAAAGAAGCTCAAAAGACATTAGCAGTATAGAATGCTTAGGAATGGCGTATTCAATACTCAACTGGAATTGAATATGGCGGGAATTAATTCCCGCCAAAAACAACATAGGAAATACTAAGCCGAACAAACTGAATGCAAAAAAAAGAGTTTCTAATAAATAGTCTGTTGGTGCTACAGAACTTTACCACAGCACGGAAAGCGGCAACATTCTTTTCACACATTAAAAGCTTTTTTCATCCAACACTCATCAGAGTATGAATACAATGGTTAATAGGTCCTAATTGGTCACACTTGGGCCAATTAGACGCATCCTATCACATGTAACCGCATCTCGATATATATTTCGGTTAACCTTTAGGTCACTATTCGACGTTGTCATACTCTGATGAGTGTCGGACAAAAAAAGCTCTTAGTATGTGAAAAGAATTTTGCCACTTTTTCGTGCTGTGGTAGAGTTTCCAATACAAGAGGTAAAGATTCTTGAGACGCATTCTAGTTGGAAGGTTAAGTTGATTAATGAATACTTTTCCAAGAACCCAACCTGCTGTTTTAGCTCTTCCTGGTAAGCTAACTTTGCTGCCCGTTCTGCTTCCTTGTCGACAGTAACATTATCACCAAACACACCGCCTGTTGCTGCGCCTCTAGGCGACTTTTTAAGGTGCACCTTGGCTTTACTCATCTCTCTTGAAGAATCTATAGCGAGGCAGTGATAGATCGTATTAGCAAATGGCGAATGTAATGAGAGGCTAGGAGACTAATATAGTTATTAACAGGGTATTACAAGAGGGGTGTGAAGAATTTTAAAAATTGGGGAGGAGGGGGGCACATGCTTTCATGCGACTCTAAGGTGCAACCTCAAAAACCTAATTTACATGTGTTCATTGTGTCCTTCTGCAAGTTATACAGCATAGACAAAATAACTTAGACCATTGCCTGCAAATATACGATAAACAGCTGAGCACAAACGTATGTTAGGAGCTTTTCAATATCTTCTTTTCTGAGATGTATTTGAGAAATGCGAGCAAACAAGGTGCAATAGACGGGGCGACGGGCTATCTACAAAAATGCTGCAAAATGCTAAATTTTAGATATATCTAAGCTCCTGTTTATATGGAGCCGAGTTACTCGGTAGGTCAGATAACAGGAAGTCAGGTCAAATCAGGTTTCAATAGTTTCAGGTTCTGAGCATGCTCAGTAAGTTCGAATTTGTCCCGGCTTGCCGAGTTACTCGGCATACATCATCGCGTTTATATGAGGCACGTAAGTAGCTCGGTAGCCGACATCCCGGTTTATCTGCTGAGTTTCCGGCAAGCAGAGTTATTGAGCTGTCTCATATAAACACAATCCATAGAATGTATTGACTTTCTATACATGGAGGGAACTCGGTTTGCCGAGTTAGGTGAGTTACTAGGCTCCACATAAACAGGCCCTAAGAAAGGATAGGCTGATATTTTCGGAGGTATATCACACCCACGCCCCCCTCAATATGCACTCCTGGCCCCAAAACATGGTTTGAAATAGATTCAATATCAACAAAACACTATATTACCTTCTTTCTTAGGACTCTTTGGAGTTCGTGGAGTACGTTGTCTTTCTCGCCCTGTTAGGATTTTAAAATATAATAGAATTTCATATAAAATACTGTCAGAAAGTATTGCAATAGCTCAATTACCACGTTCCTTGCTGAACAGTTTAAAGAAATTACTACCATGCTCCTTGCTTTTCACCATTCATTAAATTAGTACACAAATTTTGCATGATTACTTTTTTGGCTTTAATTGTAGTGGGGTGGATATTTTTCTAGATTTTCATTAAGTGGAGGGGCGGTAGTAAATGAGCTAATGGGAAAATCACAACAACTCTGAAGGAAGTAGAAGAGTTTATGATCCCACCAGATGGTGTTAAGCGAAAATTGGATGGATGGGTAGAAAGTGTTCCACCTGACAAGGGTTGTGAAGTGCTTGATGAAGAGTTGACTTATGAATAACGGAATGAAAATGACAGTTAAAATTTTGCTGATAGTGAAGGTTTGCGAAAATGGAGGTGGGGTCATTATAAAATGCTATGAGGGGTTTAAAATTTCAAAAAGTGCAATATGACCCCCCTACAATTAAGCATAAAAGAGTAGTTTACGCACCTAATTCACGATCAATATCGGCACCTCGGTGGAACTCCCCATTTACGTCCATACGAGGCATCATTCCAGCATTCGGACCAAACATGCCAGCATTCTGTCCAAACATTGGCATATTTTGACCATACATCGCACTGTTGTATCCAGGAGCTCCTCCGTACATAGCATTCTGCATGAAATATGGGTCCATTCTCATATCAAACCTTCCCGGCATCATTTGCATGTATGGACCATATCCGGGCATTCCCTTGTATGGGAAATCCCCTCTTGACATGTTCCTGTTCATAAACTGTCTATCATCAAAACTGGTTTCGTAACCTCTTTGTTCTACCTCAGTTCTGCTTTGAGATCTACTACCTGCTCGCCGTAAAGATGATTCACTTCGATTACCGCGATCTCTATCATTCGGATCATCTTTTGATCTTGGAGAGACCTCTGCTTTCTTATCCTGAAAGAGAAAACAAATTGAAGGGATAAGATATTCTACAACGCAGCAAATGATTGCATGAGGAGATATAAGAGCAATTATGGTTTTTCAGCAAAGAGAGCTTGTACGATATAAATACAAGGTTATTAAAAACATGTCGAGCATAGAAAGATGAGAAGGACTTACCATACCATTTGTCAAAACAACGCTTTTCGCGTATGAAGGGCGACTACACTCATTCACTAAATAGGTAAAATTCTCCAAAAATCTTACTCTCGTTCAATGTAAATTTTAAAAAACTGCCCCATTCTTCCAATAAAAAAGATAGCTTAAATGAGAGACATTTACAAATTTCTCTCTGATTTCTCCCTGATTTAATGCTATGGCAAGCATTCAGAAAAATTTCTGATTTCCCTGATAGCTGATCACCATGAAATGTCTATAAAAGTGTAATATCCAAAATAAATTACCTCCAATAGATCATCTGCCGAGGAAATACGGCCTAGTCGCTTTAACTTCTCTCTGTAAAAGATAATATTTCCAAAAGCAAGATCAGAAACCATATGCGACCACTTTATTTCTAACAGAATACCGTGAAAGCAATCCATTACCGTTCTGTGCGAATATCGTCGTCATTTCAGTAGATGATATTCGCATAAAACGGTAGTGAATTGTTTTCAAGAGAAAATTGTCTTAAGAGCAGTAGGGACAACTTTCTTGCCAGCTTTGATAGTTGATACAATCTGTCTACAACAATGGTAAAAATGAAATATACTATCTTTAACTATATGAAGTAGTATCATTTCATCAAAGCCACGTGTAACCAATAGAGTTCATCAGTGATGACGTCCTAAAAATATCTTTTATGAATTTTCATATTTTGACAACATGAAGTAAAAGCGCACCTCAAAATAGGCATGTATCGGCAATTTTAGACGAATTTTGTCAAGATAGGCTAAAATACAACCATTCGAAGACAGAAAACTTGCCATACAAACCTCTGTATTTTTCTCTTCTAAATGCTTTAAACCAGCCTCAAAATACAGTGATTTCATAGGAACTAGTTCATCATTCAATTGCCTATATCTCGGTCATTATTTTTCAGAACGAGCTGAAATCTTTAAATAATAGCCATTTCTATGTGTTTTTTGGAATAATAGCTATTTCTACGTGACGTCATACTAATGAACTCTATTATTCAGAAACAGCAAATGTGAATAAAAGCAAATGGAAACGACCCTTCAAATCTCGACCTACCTCATTTTTTGATTCTCTTTCTCTTTGATTTGCAATTCTAGTTCTTTCTTGTATTGTTCTTTCTTTCGCTTAGATGCATCAGGGTTCTCGCTGCCTACGAAACAAAGTGCACACCATCCAGATCTTCAAAAAATTTTAATTAGTTTCATAGCACTAAACAACTCATCAGCTTTCTACGATGCATTCAGTTCAGTTCAGTTCATAAAATTTAAATTCCAGCATACAATTTACAGTTCTAAGTATACATAGAAATAACTAAAATACACAAACAAAAAAAAGAAATTTGTCAACTATGCAAGCGAACATTTACTTCCCAAAATCAAAAACTTGCCTCTTCAGATCATTCTCAAGTAGACTTAGAGGTACATTTAGACGTTTGAGCAAAGATCTTTGCAAAAAGGGTTCTGGGAACAACTAGGAAACAGCCCTTGCTTTTATTAGCTATTACCAGGGAGAGTAATGTAGTGGCAAGCGCACGTGATTGCTGTGCTAAAATGTGATTCCTCTACATCTGCATAGAAAATTGCAAAGTACTCTACTTTTCCAGTGGGATGCAAAGTGCAATAAATAGGAATATCTGGAAGGTATAAATGATTAAGTATTTGTAAGGATAAATGTTAAATGCGTGGAGAAATCCTACCTCCAAAAATCCCGGCACTTATGGTTGGTGGAACCGATTTTGAACGAGAGTCTTTATCCGAATCAGCTGGCTTTTCACTCCTACATCAAGGATGTACACAGAAGTGAAAGGAAAAACTTCACCATAGAGAAAGATGTAGAGATAAGAAAAGCAGTGAATATACTAAGATGGTTTGGTAAACTTTCATGTCTATCACCATAAAATATTTAAAGAGCCACAGCCAATGACATTTCCGTCGGAAAAATATCTCATCAAATTGCAAATTAATGTATTAAATATAGCAAAACACACTAAAATCTTGCATTTAAAATCCAAAAGAAAATGGTAGAAAACTAAATAAATAAGCATGTCTTCAAACAAATAGAGTCAATCAAAGGAATTCCTCAAAAGGATATGCAAATGATTATACTCTTTTGTTGGGGATACGAATCCTTCAAGTGTATGTGCTAGCGGTCATTCCCTTAAGGGAATCTAAGAGCATGCGTAGAAGGCATATTTTCAGCTTGCTTGATTGTGGGCAGTGCAATGGGATAGTGCATGACTTGCGCATGACAATAGATTCCCCGGCCAATGATTGGCTCTAAGCTTCAACGGCATAACAATAGGTTTTAACAATAGGGGCAGTCCTCGGTATCCTCAACAATCTTGGCATTGTTTGCAGCATCTGGAAAGCACTTCGAGGCATGCGCAATAGCAAGCTTGCATTACCACATACCTTACATCTCCAGCACTCTTCTGTCTTTGGCTTGTTTTGGCTTTCTCTCGGACCTACAAGCATAGCATAAATACTACAATGGCTTTCCATAAAACAAGACCAAAATTGAAGGAAAGGAATTATGTGCAATCACAAACAAGGTACTTGCAACGCAACTGATACTTTGCATGCAACATTTTCAAAAATAATCCAGAGGCAGGCACCATTTATTTGAAAGAGAAAAAGGAAAATCTTACCCATTGAAAAGGATCTTCGTCGTCAATTTCAACAACTTTTCTATGAGAAAAACAAAAATGCTATAGCTAGCTACGTAATAATTACACAGGCGGCAACATAATCGGTGTTGTCTGCATATTGAATTCCTAGGTAGCCATTGGAGCATCTACTAATGACATTTAAACCTATTTAAAATTCATTAATTACCGCTGATACAAGATCAAATTTCTACTAGAGACGAGCATCAAAGAGAAGTGAGTGGCCAAGCGACCCAGCCATTTCCATTAGCTTAACTGAAGTTAAGAATGGCTGTGTACGATCAGAAACTGGATGGGTGACCTCCAGATGAACGACCAAAACAGCTCAATCCTCCATCCTTCGGAAGGGATGTTAAACTAGGGGTATGGATGCTGCATGCATAGTAGGTCTAAATTAGCTGAATAAGCTAGGTATAACATTCTACTCAAAATAAAGTAAACAACAGCAAAAAAAGAAATGCCGAGCTAAACAGATGATACTACAGACTGCTAAATCACCGCAGTTTTACATTCCGCTTGTATTTCTTTACAAAACATCGAATGGAGACTTGGATCTAGCATCGATATAGATAAGAGCGAGACATTTTGATACCGAGGGCTTTAAAAAATGCCAAAGTTACGTAAGTGGAAATGATGCTTTCAACTCTAAAATTACACTAGGATGAATTTAAGCATCATTTCTGCATAACATTACACTACAATAGCCAAACAAACCTTGTTCGCGTACTCCCTGGATCGTCGAATCTTACTTTCCTTGAAGAGATGAGTATGAAAATATTCTAAAAACACGTTTGTACTTTGAGAGAGCCTGAGGTAGCAAAGCAAGTAAAAGTGTTTTACCACAGCACGAAAAAGCGGCAACATTCTTTTCACATACTGAAAGCTTTTTCAGAGTATGAAAATGTTGGGTATTGACCTAAAGGTTAACCGAAATATATATCCAGATGCGGTTACATGTGATAGGATGCGTCTAATTGGCCTATCACATGTAACCGCATCTGGAAATATATATTTCGGTTAAAATTTAGGTCACTATCCGACGTTTTCATACTCTGATGAGTGTCGGACGAAAAAAGCTTTCAGTATGTGAAAAAATGTTGCCTCTTTTCCGTGCTGTGGAAAGGTTCTGTAGTATCAACAGACTATTTAAATAAAAGTGTGCTGTTCAACTACAGAATTATGCAAACACAGTACTTTCCTTCATCCAACTCTATCTCTTCATACAACGAAGTTGGCTATCTACGCTAACAGCACAAATTTCCACTTTTTGTTTAGACGAATGGGAAGAAGCCATACACTAGGAAAGCTAGACAACACACAAGTAGTCTGTCGGTACTACAGAACTTTACCACAGCACAAAACAGCCTCAAGACTCAAAACCCAGTTTTGTGTAGACAAAAAGGGTTTGTTTTCCCATTGGGACTCTTCAAGTAAACAATGGCTAATAAGTCTTAATTGGTCACACTTGGGGCCAATTAGACGCATCCTATCACATTAACCGCATCTGGATATATATTTCGGTTAACCTTTAGGTCAATATCCGATGTTTTCATACTCTGATGAGTGTCGGACTAAAAAAGCTTTTAGTATGTGAAAAAAACGTTGCCGCTTCTTCGTGCTGTGACAACACAGAAGGTTCCCACTATTTTAAAACCAAAATTTTTAGGATAATTAGGAGAATTTAGATGTCTTCGCCCATTTTTAAGGAGGTTTTGCAGATTTCAGAGAAGTTTGATAAGCATTGAGATACTTTAGGGCAAACAATGGATAAAAGGTCACTCAGACGACATGATATAAGTAGGGTAAATGGCTATCATACGTTTGGTATAGCAGAAAAGTTCATTATGTCTATTCAAAAAATAATACATTCACGGTAGAATTTAAAAGAATTGACGATTTCACCATTTTTGTTGTGAAAAATTATCACAAAATAACTTATTCTGCAACAATAATGCTGAAAAGAAATCCAAATTATAAAAAGTTTAGGAAAAATTTAGGAGAACAGCAAAAAATTCCTAAAATTTCAGGGTTTTCCTAGGATGTTTTGGGAAATTTCTCTTTTTCTAGGACATCAAATTGACCCCATCATTTCCACGCGGGTTACAGTTTTGGTACCTTGAAGGCCTTACTAGTTATATTTATAACTGACGCAAATCAATAGTAACTCTCGAAATATAATTGCAGGCTGCAATATTGGAGTCAATAGACATCTTGCGTATAAACTTGAATAAAACCGCTCTGTTTTGCAGAAAGGCTGTAATTTCTCAAGCATTATAAATATACATTTGTCCGTGCAAAAACAATAACTTTCAAAATTTGCTCTGTGACGTAATCTTCAGAGCCAATACTCTTTCGTGCTTAATTTAAGGGGAGCATATTGCATTTTTTGAAAATTTTCACACCTCATAGCATTTATAATGACCTCCCCCCCATTATAGCAAAATGTGGTCATCACCATTATCAGCAAAATTTTTACTGCCATTTTCATCCTATTATTCATGAGTCAACTCTCCATCAAGCACTTCAACAACCCTTGTCAAGTGGAACACTGTCTGCCACTCTATCCAAATCTAGCTTAACACAATCTGGTGGGATCATAAACTCTTCTACTTCCTTCGGGGTTGTTGTGATTTTCCCGGTAGATCATTTTACTACCACCCCTCCAGCTAATGAAAATCTAGAAGAATATCCATCTGCAGTTAAGCACAAAAGAGTAACTTTTTGATTTCATAATGGATTTTTTTTGAGTCAAATGGTGAATGTTATAAAGACTTTATCTTACCTCTCAGCATCAACATCTGGATCATCATACATTTCTCTAAAATGAATAGAAATGAAATATCACTTATGCAAGCAGCTATTAATATTTCAAATAGCACAATCATCATTATACAAACATGGGTAGCGCCAGGGAGATCTACGGGGCCATTCTCACGAAATGTCAACCAGGAGTGTTGTTGTTGCTGTCTTTGTTTACTTTATTTTGAGTAGGCTGTTATACCTAGCCTTTTCAGCTAATTTTGGCCTACTATGCATGCCGCATCCAGGCATGGCACCCCTAGTTTAACGTCCCTTCCGAAGGACGGCGGAGTGAGCTGTTTTGGTCGTTCATCTGGAGGTCGCCCATCCAGTTTCTGACCGTACACAGCCATTCTTAACTTCAGTTAAGCTAATGGAATTTACCATTTTGTGTTGGATTCAGGTTGTTTTCAAAATTGCATCCGCCATGCTATTTGTCACGTACGTCACGAGACATTTCACCACACTTTTCCAGAAAATGAATAAATTAATTAAATTATTCAAGTTGCTTTGAAACTTCATCTACTAGAATTTCTAAGTACTCAAAAATATATGATTCGCTCTTAGAAATTCAGAGAAATCTCAAGAAACAAAATATTACTGGGGTGATGTAATTTGTACGATGCCACGTACTTCACACAACTTTAAAGCCTTCCGGGAGAAGTAGGTTTTGTTGGGTATAGAGATATTTTGTAAATATTTAAGCTCTGTGCGTTCATTTTCATGACAAACACATTTTTGAGTTCATTTTCGGCTGTCTACATTAGCATTATAGCCATTTTGGATGTCACATACGTCACGTGAAAATGGCCTAAAAATTTGAGTTCTTGGTAAAGATTAAGCCTTACACTATTCTAAAATTATTCCTAAATTTCAGAAATTCTTATATTATTCTTATAAACTTTATTCTAACAAAAAAGGGCATAACAAAATGAAATAATGAACATAACCTAGAAAGATTTAACAATTGACATGTTTCACATAAGTCTTTCTGGCCCAGTAATTACACTTTCGTAACTTTTGACAACTGCAAAATCAAAACTTTCTTGAAGACTGTCCTAGCAAAGCGTTCCAATTGCTCATGTACATTAATGGAAAATGAAAAGCTACACGTTATGTAATGATAAACTTCAGGAAATAACTGAAGGCTGGCTGTTGAACATCAGCCACCATGACATATATAGCATATGTCACGTAAGAATGGCTCTTTAGAGCTATAGCCCCCTTGTCATATCAATTTAGTCCCCCATCAGAAGCTTGTAAAATTTTTTATAGGAGTTATATTAGCAGTCCAGCATCCTGCCAGCCATAAACACGTCTTTTTGTAAGAAAAAAGTTTATAAGAAAATGAGGCTCAAATGCCCAAAGTCTTCAGAAAAATCTTAAGAACATCGCAAGGCTCAATTTCCAAAGTTCTGTGTTTTTGTTGTCCAAAAGTCGATAATACATCATAATTACATTTAAAATGTTAAAGATGGAATTTAAATTCGAGTATACAGGATAATTTTCACTCATTTTAGCCAGTCTATTTCAGTAAAAGCTAAGAAAGTTCTGAGAAAATCTCGGGTTCAATTTCGGGAAAAGTTATGATAATTAAGGTTCAGGCGAAATGATGGTTTTCTTATAAGAAAAAGACGTATAGGAAATTCCTAGTGCCACCCCTTTCTCATAAGTTCCCTATCCAATAAAGTATCAAATCGCACCGATAAGGAGATACCTGTACATCCTTTCCTCAGCTCTCTTCTTCCTTAGAAGTTCTGCATAGGCATCAACGATATCAGGAGTAGAAACTGAAAGGTAGAAAGAGAAAAGCTTACAGCTAAGAGGACGAATGCTAGCCTGGTTTTACAGTCAGACTCTTTCTCCGGCTGATTTCACATGAATGGCAATATTCTACATCAAAGAATGACTGATACTAAGTCATTTAGCATATTGCTGAAGTGAAAACAAAGGATAATTCTGAAAATTTTTCAACATAGTTTTGAACATACTGAACATACATTTATATATACGGTTTGAAAAATTAAACTTTGAACTGTCAATGATCTGCGCTATATACCAGTAGGTATCTATCCAATAACTTCAAAACTAGCTACGTTGTGTAAAGGAAGTCAAAGAATCGATGAAAATTTTTGCTAAATGAATATCAAAGAGGACTGAAGTCCATCAACTGACATCGCTTATCCCAAAGAGAAGAGTTCAAAATATTTGATAATAACAATTTTTTGGGAGAGAGCAGGAGATGCAAAAGTTTACCTTCTGAGCGTTTGAACGGCACTGACAATCTTTCCTGTAGGGCAAGAATATTAATAGTTTAAACCACTGCGGTAGAATTTCTATGATATCATTACAGGTAAATGCTTAATAGAAAAATAATTGCGCAAACAAGTCAAGAGGAAGTTACTAAAGGGAGTTATTTTTCCATGGGGCACTACCACAAAAATGCTAAGTTCTTGCTGCCTACTGGCTGCGATCCAAAGGTAATTCACAGCAGTAACTCTATTGCTCTGTCTTCGCCATACTTCTATGGTCTTCACCTACACAAGTACTTCTCATATAGCGGAGCGCACCCCCTTCAAGGGTACGGTGTGATGCTGGGGGCACGTAGGCCAAGAGGCAACAGGTGTAGGTATACAATTTTTATGGATAATGATCTTACTTATAGCAAGTGGGGAGCGCGAAAATAGTTTCTTTTCTCATCGGAGGGGGGCTTTGCAAAATAATTGAGAATTGCTGACCTACACTAATGTGCGGTGATGAAATGCTAAAGAGGTGCTCAGATTACGACAATAGTAAAAGATAACTGGGCACAAAGGAACACTGATCCACTTGCCTTTCTCCGCAATCTTAGAAGTTAAGCTACACGACATCAGAGTGTATAGAGGTACAAACCTTTCTTTTTCCATTAGGTGCCGCATCGTCAATTAGATTAGCATCAATCTTTCCGGTTCTTCGAAATTCCTTCTATTACAAAAAGGAAAAGTCGAGTTTATCTTCGGCATTTTGCCTTTGCTAGATGAGTTTAGCAGAGGTGAAAACACCAATTAAAAATGCTAAACGCAAGAAAATAAGAAGAATTAGAAGATATAAACCAGATAAAAACAGTTACTGGGAATTTTAATTGTTTAAAGTTTGTGAGAATGAGGAAATCATAAATGCGTAAGGAATCCTTCTTTAGGCCAGTTTCTACAAGAAGATGCTGTGCTTGACACATTCCCCAGACAACAATTCTGCCAGCCAAACTTTTGCAATCATCTGTATTCTAGAAACATGGCAGACCATGGTGGGAGACACTCATTTTTCTCCTCAAAACAAAGGCGTTTCACCTTAGCAAAAGTATAGAAAAGGTTTTGTTCCATCCCATGCATTCCTTCTGCAATCTTAGCATTGTATTATGCTATTCAAACAATAAACGTAATTCATTGGAAAATTCAGCATCTTGTTCAGGCATGCTGGAAAGGGGGGCAGCGGAAAGTAAGCCCCCCTCATACTTTTCACTTGTGGGAACAGGGGGAGCAAAAGAGCCTTTTTGAAATGAAATAGAATCTTTTATTAGACATTCATATGATACAAAGGGGATCAAACAAGCTGTACAAACAAGCAAAATATGACTGAAAGAGAGTACCAATTTGTACAATTGTGTGAAATATGAGCCCTGCTAAAAGATGGAACAAAAATGTCTCAAAGAGGTGCCTTAGATCCCAATGAGGTTCCTATGCTAGGCAGTGTCCCAAAGAAGTGCCCATGCAAGTTGGTGCCCTTTTGCTCCTGTTGGCTCCCTTGTCTTACTATTGTTCCAGTGTGCTTAATCATGCTTTCAGAAGTTATACCATAATTAGTTACTTAATTAGTTAGTTAGTTAGTTAGTTACTTAGTTAGTTAGCTAGTTAGTTACTTAGTTAGTTAGTATTTATTTGTTGACATAGGCTGAGGGCTGAGGCAGCCATGAAGTTTATGTGGGCCTGCAGCACAAGGCATTTGACCTCACATTTTACCTGAGTGCTCATTTACCAACCTATGAGAGGATAGACAGCTGATTGGCTACTGGTTTGTGGTTAGTGATTCCAGCCAGTACAGGGATTATTCAAACCCAAGGAGCCTTCAACTCATCAGATTTGCAGCACTGTGCCTTAACCACTTGACCACACCACCAGTATCAATTAGTTCATTTAGTTAATTATTGGCAGACTCAATGAAATTCTATGTACTTCTGCAGCATATCTTTTATAGTCTCTCCTCTGCTCTTCTCTGAGGTCTTTCTGCTTTCTTTCAAATGCACTACGGTCATCTAGACACAAAGGAACAAAAGGAATAGTACCCAATCAATTCTATCCACAATATTTCAAACTTTGGGTTTTCATTTGAATGTTCAAATGAATTTTCATCATAATAAATTTTAGCATTTTAACTTCATACCTTGGATTTGTATACTATTTATCAAACCACCTCTTCTAACTAAACAACTGATAGAAAATCCAAAGGCCCATCAGGGTCAGTGCTCAGGCCCATCAGGGAACAATGGGAGGAAAGTAGGAGATGACATTTCTAGCCCATGATTGGAGACATCAGAGTGCCAATACATAGAGGCATAAATACCAATGAGGGATTTTCCAAAACAGTAAAGTCCTTTGTTTCCCAGAAACTTTGTTGAAAAGTTAATTCTTGCTTATCAATCTACCCCTAGGGTAGGTTTTACTCTCAAAACTAGAGGGTGAGTTGCTCTACTGGTTGCAATGCTGTCAGGTTACCCTTACCAAGTTGGTGACAGCATGTGGGAACAGCCATCTGCTTCCCTAGCATGCAAAAGTACTCCTAATGGCAGAGCTCATCAATCTGTATGAGCACTGAGTGCCACTCATAAGCATAAAATGTCACACTTCAACTTTTTGCAGGCCCTTTTACTTCAAATCTGCATCTGGCCATCTATTACATTCTATTTTTTGTGCAGGCATTTTAAAGGAGGTCTGCCTAATAGGGAATAGAATGCAAAGAGAAGAGGAAAATAATGATAATGATGTTTGTGTTGATGGTATTTATGATGATTATGGGTCTGATGATGCTGAAATCAGGGCCTAATTTAGAGTGGTCCTGGCCACTAATAGTGGTCTTGGAAATTTTATTAGTGGTCTTGGAAAAGAAATTAGTGGGCAATTTATCTTTGTTTACTTAATAAACATGCTTTTGTGGGAGATGCATTACACTCTTTTCTCTTCAAAAGAAATCTGAAATTTTTGCAGTACAGAAAGTTCCTGAATTCTTGGCCAATTTTGCTACTTAGGGTTTCTTACAAGAGTGGCTCTAAATTTGAAAACACGTTTTACAGTAAATTTTACGATTTAAGATTCTTAAGTTTTGAACATTTACATTTAACCTTTCAACAAAGTATTTTATGTCATTAAAACTTTAAAAAATAGGCATGGCATGATTCTCCCACAAAGTAAAGGGCATGGTTTAAAATATTTTCTTATAAAATCAGTGGTCTTGGAAAAATGCCTTAAATTAGGCTCTGGCTGAAATGATGTTAGACATAATGATGGTTGCTGAATGGGGCATAGATGATTAAGGATAGGACTAGTCAACATCATGAAAGGCCATATAACTGAATGAAAAGTCAAAGATGCCCAGCTGAGAAAATACTTCACTTCAAACTTAATTCATCAACACAGAAGGTCACATTGACTATCAATACTTAATTCATCAACACAGAAGGTCACATTGACTATCAATACTTAATTCATCAACACAGAAGGTCACATTGACTATCAATACTTAATTCATCAACACAGAAGGTCACATTGACTATCAATACTTAATTCATCAACACAGAAGGTCATATTGACTATCAATACTTAATTCACCAACACAGAAGGTCACATTGACTATCAATACTTAATTCATCAACACAGAAGGTCACATTGACTATCAATACTTAATTCATCAACACAGGTCATATTGACAATCACAAACATTCTGAAGGAGCAAATACACTCAAAGCCTACCTCCAAATTTGATAGCTCTTTGGCCACTATTGCTGGTGGGTAAAACAAAAATATCAATTTGGAAGCATATAGGCACATAGCAAAGTTACAAGTATACAAGGTAATTAAAGCTAAAAATCATAAGAAGTGGGTAAACAATTGCCAAAAAATGGTCAAAAGGGTTCTTGTATCTTGTAAGCAACATGGATTTATGTGAGTCAAATTGAATGGCATTGTATACTGTAACAGATACAACACAACACAAAGTAATTCAAGATAGCCACTAGTGCAAAATTGGGAGCAAGGGGGCACTCACTGCATGATAATTGCAGACTTAAGATTTGTGACAAAGTTGCATAACAATTTTGTGCTGATAAGGGGATATTCATAGATTATGTCACACTAATTTTGGCATTTTTAGACACCCATCCACCCACTGTCACACTTTATCACAAATTTGAAACTACCCACCCACCCCAAGTGTGTGACATCACATCATGAAATTCAACAGAAGATTTTCTGCTTTTGCAATAATAGGTTTCTTAAGTCTCTTTTATTGAAAATGGTGAAAATGAAAATGTAAAAATGGTCAAAATTACATCAAAATAAGATTACCAGACTATTTCTACAACTGCAGCCAAATTTGTTCTAATACTGGGGCCAGATTTGCTATTTTGAGGCCAAATGTGCTAAATATCAAGTTGTTTAAAAATGTGACATTACACTCCAAAAACAACCCACCTACCACTTGTCACACTTTGTCACAACAGCTGAAAGACCCCCACCCCCTTTGCTTGACATAATATGTGAATGGCCCCTAACAATAATTGGCAAAATTCAATATTCATAGATTTTTATCCCCCCTCCCCAAATATGAAATTGCGCACCATTGAGCCAGATGTATAATGACACATGCTGCATTTATAGGCAGTGGTTAAATTCTGATTCAATTTGAAAATTTAATTTGTTCTGATCTCCTAGGGCATGCAATTATATTTCATAGAAGATCTAAGGCAATATATTTACCTAAAACCATCTCTTGTCAATTTGTGATCTTCATCATTGTCTACCTATAGAGCAAGTAGGAATTACAAGTGATGCCACTTTGAGAAAGCTGCTACGTCATGCAACACAGTCTAGGAATGACCTTTTCATACAAAGAATAGTTCGCATACTCAGGAAAAATTCTCAAGACCTTACATGCCTAAATTTTCAAATAGAATTAAGATACAATAGCTATATTCATGACCAGTAGGTGATGCCTGCAATTTTCATAGCATTTGCAGCTATGCTAAAATTTCTTGTTCACATTCTGATGTCATGAAGCTCTGTATTGATAGGACTGCTAGTACTGATAGCAGAGCATGAACATTAGGAATAACTGATAATATTAATGACAAACAAAGATAAAAGTCAAGGGTGGGCTAATAAATGTTGAGGGGCCAAATTCAGAGCTTAGATTCTTTATACTTTTTATATGCCTATGTGGCTTAACATTCCTTTTTCCTTGACAGGGGTGCTGGAACTGGGGGTCAGGAGCATTGCCCCCATACGTTTTTTCATAAATAGTATGCTTCAACATTTTCTACACTTTTTATAGAAGGTACCATAAAAGTTTATATTCCATTTGCTCATATTCCAAAAGCTTTGAAAGTGATGCTGTAGCCCATGCAAAAATAAGCAGAATTCTCAGCATGTTACTAACCTTGGCTGTTGAGGCCCTTGATTGAGGCAGTTTTATACTGAAAATTTACCAGACTAGCAGGCCAATTCATCAGCAAAAACGTTGCAAAGCAAGTCCACTAAGTAGATTTCAATTTACTTATTCCATTTCCTGGGTCATAATGGTGGCTACTCAGTCATTGCACCAAGACATCTTGAAAACTTATCAGCAGCTACAGCTTACTGAATTTTCCCTAAGAGCTTAACTAGACACTTATAGCAACCAATGCAAAGGTGGACAGCTAATAGCTGAGCTTACTGCTAGATTTTGGTGAATGGTTCTGGAGAGAACACAATCAAAGCAATAACTAGGTCAAACTTATAAAGCTTCTCCCCTTTGTTGTATCTCTAGACCAAATTCACCTTGTCACATGTTGCTCTTGCACTACTTGCCGGTCACAACAATCAATGAGTTGAGAATTGGAGAGTTCTTGATACCTCACATATTTATTTTTCCTTTGAGCAATTTTGAAGCAAACTAGTACAGGAAAAAGCAATAGCAAAATGCTTACAATTCCATCGTCTCTTGGGCTGTAAATTGCTTTTGCTTTATTCAGCTCCCTTTTCTCGTTATCAATCTTCCTTTTCTGTGATTCAATGAACATTTGTAATTCATCTTTGACATCTCCAAGACCTGGTAGAGAGGTGAAATTATTAAAAATCAGTTTGCAAATATGAGATCAGCAAAATTAATCCCAATATTCCCGTTGCTTCCAAATTTCCAAGGATTCTGGCTAAAGCAGAAGAGAAGTACCTGAGTTTAGATTTCAAGGAAAAGCAGAAAGGCAAGTAATACCACCAGTCGTACAATATTTATGTGATAGGAATCTATGCACGGCAAAACTATACCCAAGTATATCAGGGGCCTATGACTTAAATGCACAATGACCAAAAATAAATACGCATTTACCTCGCTGCATTCCCATTACAAAGTGAGCAATGAGAAAAATGAATTTCCCAATATTCTTCCCCAAGTATAGTTTGACGTTCCCTAAATTAGTCTACTCCACAATGTGGCTAACTAGCATTAGAGCAGCTAATAGTAATCGGTTTGTCAACTTAGAGAGCTAGGCCAAAATGGCGTCCCTTGGAAACTCAATAACAATAGAACCCAGGCCCCAACTCCTTCACTGTTGCTACAGATGTTTCTGAAAGGTACGAGGTACCTACTTCTTTCTCCAAAAGGTTTTTTTTGACCTAATCTAAGCCCTGATACCCCCAAGATTGCTTTCTAGCACCACCCACAGCAATTTTCAAACCATTTCAAGCTCTATCCAAAGCAACAATTGCAATTTGCAATCGAGTTGTCACTGTGAAAGTAAGAAAAACTGTAGCTATTTCTATGAGCTTGCTTGAAACCAATTTCGTAAGCTAGAGCCAATTTCGCAGCTTGCACGATTTCATATCAAAAGTTGAAATTTCAAAAAGCATATGAGCTATAATATCGTGGAGTCATGAATCAACTTGTCTTTAATTCTATCCATACCATAATGACCACGAAAAAAACCAAGCTAATTAATACAAAATTTAAATGCTAAGGAGGGAAGATTGTAAGGTAAAGACTAGAAAATCAAGCAATGATGAATAGCATACTTAATGAATAAAGTACATTCACTACACCACACATTGCTAGAAAAATACTACGGAGCAATTTTCAAACAATGAACTCCGAAATCCATGATTTCCAGCAATAGGAGACGAGAATTGACTACACGACCCACCCTGTGAATCATATGATGCAGTTTGAGAGTCACATCGAAAAAAAGTCATGTCAAATGGAAAAGGGAATAATTCACATTACGGTTGCCTACAAATGAACGGAGACTATGATACAACTATCTCAATAAAAATTTTCATACTACAACAAGGAGAATAGATGAGACAAGCGAACATTTTTGAGGATTGGGCATCTGAAAAGTCATGTTTCAAAAAGTGCACAGCGAAAGGGGCTTGAACAACAAAACCAAGTGAAATGAACATCGGAGTAATAGAAGTAATTAAAAAGATAAAATTAGCATTAACTCTAAATTGGTGGAGCTAATATCCAATAGAAGAATATAAACAATTATTCCAACGTATAGTTTCTCCGTGTACGCAAGATTTAGAAGATGAAACGATGAATAAGGAAACACTCTTTTACACATTTAACATAAACAATCAAATTCACAATAAAATAATAAAAACTAAAGCATGTCTTTCTCAAGTGTCCTGGGTGCGAGTTCATGGTAACAAAAGCAAAATGTCATTGTCTTCAAGTTTGTTTACATTATGAACACTATGCATCCTAACCTAATAACATTGCGGCATTGAGAGGAGATAGAAAATGAAGGGATCGACTCAAATGCATGAAAGGTGATAGACTCAAAATTGTAGCGGTGACCTCGTCAATGCTTGCTCTTGCCACATCTATGAAAGTAACTATTTGATAAAATTTCTAAACATTTACTATCTTAATGTTGCTATACATTTATGTCTACATTAACGATACTGCAACAAATAACTACATTCAGTATATGTAAAGGGAAGGAAATTTGATCGTGAATAAATCATTCCCAAGGTCGTCTGGCTTTCTAGGACCAGTGCTCCTAAAACGAAAAATACATTAAATTGGCTCGTACATTCTACTGAAACAGAAAGTACATGCAGATATCTATAAGGAAATGCTAAAGGAGCAGCCGATTCATATACATTTAAAAAGTTTTATCACGCTCTGGGAGGCCAAAGAGAAGGGGGCTAATGAGAGAGGGGGCTCAGCAGAGCTTTTACGATATTGGAACATCCAGGAACGCACATGAGAGCCTTGTCTGCGGTGGCACAGGTACGTAATGGAGCCAGCCTGATCGTCATCCAAGAGATCATATATTGTGACTTATTATGGCCTGACTTTCTAAATTAGAAACAATCAACTATTACTCGGTTCTCTACGGAGGCATTGCACTCCTTACAACCCCAAATTGTCCCTAGGAGCAGCTCAGGAGAATGCCTCCTTACTTTTCTAGTCTGAAAAGCAATAACTGTGCCCTTAAAATGCAATTGGATGAGAATGAAGTAGTAAAATATGAACCAAAATTGCGCTAGTGCTCCTACCTGCAGGCAGTTTCCAGGATTCTGTTCAGCCTCGCATGACTATCACTATGCTACAGACACAAAACGAGACAAGAATATAATCTACACATGTATTAAAGAGCAAACAGATGTGAAATATTTATAAAAGGCTGCAAAAGTTGCCTTTTGAATGCCAAACAGCACATGCACTCAGCGGGTGATATACTGGTTGATTCAGTCTGCAATATTTCAACGAGAGAAGAACTGTACATTAATAGTCTGTTGATACTACAGAACTTTACCACAGCACGAAAAAGCGGCAACATTCTTTTCACATACTAAAAGCTTTTTTAGTCCGACACTCATCAGAGTATGACAACGTAGGATTGTGGCCTAAAGGTTAACCGAAATATATATCCAGATGCGGTCACATGTGATAGGATGCGACTAATTGGCCTCAAGTGTGACCAATTAGGACCTATTACCATTGTTTACTTGAAGAGTCCCAATGAGAAAACAAACTCTTTTTGTCTACACAAGACTGGGTTATGAGTCTTAATGTAAACAGAATCTGTCTTGATGTAAACAAAAGCTTTTGATATGTGAAAAGAATGTTGCCGCTTCTTCGTGCTGTGCTAAACTATACATTAGTGAAGTTTTAACGCTGCAACAGCCAATACTTACAATGCTATCTGCATGTTTTGCAATTTCTTCGAACGTAGCTTTTTGAATGTTAAAATCAGTATCAGCAGGGCTTTTCTTCTCTGTGCTCCCTATGATATTACCAATAATACAAAAGTAGTTAAATAAATAAACACATAAATATCGTTAGTAAATAAGGAACTAGTGAAATAAGAAATAAACAAGTATTTAATGCTAAAGTTAATAAGCAGGTACCGAGGCAGGAAATTAAGTAAAAAGATAAGCATTTAACATTGTAAGGTAGTATTTAAGAATGGAGCAAACAAGAAATGGAATGCTATTCTTTATGCTACATGCAAACAGATAGCTTCGAAGCATTATTTCGAATGAGATAACTAATAACGCCTTAATGGGAAAGGCATGCGATCGCGCGCGCACACTTTGGGACACGACTAAAATTTTCGAGGTGTGCAAAACATCGAACGTCTTGATTGCTTTGAAGTGGCAAGTTCTCGTTGCTAATCCCGTGTGTCTTTATGGTGAATTCAATGTTCACTCCTTGCTATTTCTGCCGATTTTTAACACCCAATGCTTTCAGAAATGACTGTGATTAATGATTAATTGTTTACTGGACGATAGAATCGGTATATGCACAAGGACATTGCTTTCAAGCTAGTTTTTTAAAGATTGCACGCCACCACACGCCTGGATAGTTTTAGGTGTGTGATAGCTAGCACTCCTATCATATTCTTCCCACGAAAGCCTGACTAATAGACAAAAATATAACTTAAATTTCTTCACATATTAAAAAGCAGAGCTAATTAGCAACCACCTTGAAACTTACAACCTATGGGAAGAGAGATTTACTTCTACATACGAAGACCAGTCCATTAAAAGCACAGATTTTGCAAAGAGCTGTTGACATGAGGAAGAGATGTAAGTTAAAAAACAAGCATACACTAAAAGAACAATCTTTGAATAAATCTCGTCACAGCAGAAGATCAAGTCAAGAATTCTCATTGAGGAGGGTGGACAGCATACAGGCCAGGTAGCTCCTTCAACACAATATGGAGGACTAATAGCAGCTGTCAGAAGGTAAATAACTGGGTAGCTTGTGATTCTGGTATGTTAGTTCATCTTTGTAAGAAATGCTGACATACTACAATCAGTCATTAGGACTGCAAAGGTAAGCTATTTTCATAAACAAAATCCCACTTACTCAGAGTATTTTTCAGATCTTCGAATGTTATTTTCTTAGTTTCCATCTGTAGATTACAAAAAGATAATCACAGCTGAAGTACTTTAGTAAATGTTAAGAAGAAAATAAAAACTGTTTTCTTCAGGTGACAAAAAACGCAAATCAGAGATAGATTGCGTTCGCTACATCACTCCCCTGCTACTTATTCAATCCTACTATTGCCTAGAATAGCAAAAGCTAATCAAGTACATATCACAGCTAGATAAACTAGCTAAAAACTTTTAGTGATACGAGCGGGAAATGTCCAAATATATAAAACATAAATACCATTGATGGAATAGATGCCACATTGCCAGATGAGTCAGCTCTGAGCATCGGGAGGGAATCGGCAAACGATGCAACAGAAGAGGTTCGAGCTGAAGCAAAACACGTAAAAATTAACTGCAAGCAGACAAAGACAATCTTCTCTCTAATCTAAATTCCATCGAGCAACGATACCAAACCATTAGGTCTTAAGCATAGCAGATATCAAAGGTTAAACTATTAAAAGCTGCAGCAACAAAGTCCAATTTACATGAAGTACTAATTCCAAAGGGATATTGTTTCAATGACAAAGGTGGTAAATTAGTAATGCATTGTTCTCAGTTTGCGCTCTACAATGTGCTATTAGTGGCCAAGCGGGGTGAGTGGCCAAGCGGCCCAGCCATTTCCATTAGCTAAATTGAAGTTAAGCATGGCTGTGTACGGTCAGAAACTGGATGGGCGACCTCCAGATGAACGACCAAAACTGCTCACTCCGCCGTCCTTCGGAAGGGACGTTAACCTAGGGGTCCCATGCTTGGATGCGGCATGCATGGTAGGCCTAAATTAGCTGAATAAGCTAGATATAACAGCCTACTCAAAATAAAGTAAACAACAATAACAAGTGCATCGTGATCAAAATTACCCATACAAATTCTGAAGAGTAGCTAAGTGGCTAGAAACTGCTAATTTCTTTGCTAAGTAATACAAAATATGCACACAAGAATAAAACTAAATAGAATTAGACTTTCATAAGTCCGCATTCGGATACAATGCTAGCAAATTTTACCGTGTCAGCAAATCCGAGACCGAGTGCGTACACAACCCGGAAAATCATCTTTAGGATGCAATTTTAAACTTGCCTTGTATTGGAGACGGATGATACGGAATGTCGATTGCACTTGTGTCGTAACCACTCATCTTCAGTGTATTGATCATAAGGTGCCGATCAAAGTATGCGAAATCAGACAGTCTGTGCTTCGGATCAATGCTAGCTTCATCGTTGAATATAACGCTTGGCATAAGAAACTCGTAGTGCTCCTTCCTGCGACACATGACCTGTGGATGTTTTGTATACATAATGAGATAGTATAGGAGTTAACCAATCAGAAGGCAGCACAAAGAATACGTAAGGTAAGGTAAACTTCACATTGAGACAGATACATTGCTAAAATGTTTTGGTAAACTAATTCAAAGAAGTACTACTGTTATTTAGAGTCACCAAGAGGGGCCTCATACAGCAAGGCCCAGTAGTAAGTTTCTGGGCTTAATTCCCAGACCCTATATTTTACTACCCGCCTCGCTCGCGAGGGGCCTCGTATATCTCATTTTGCCCAAGGACCTCTGTATTTTCTCAGTGGTTTAGAGTATAATAGAATCGGCTAGATCTAAAGCAATTCCTATGCAAATGTTGAATTTGCAATGAAAATTGTGTGAAGGAATGCTCCAACATCCATGAAAAAGAGTAAAAGAAGAATGTAATTCTCACTACTTTTTTTAAACCATGGGTGCACATCTTAAGAAATAACTATAAAAAATAACTAAGCTTGAAAGAAATTAAAACAATAAAACATTATTCTCTTCGTGTAATTTTAGTTAATAGAATATAAAGAATATCAAGCAAATAAATATGGTCATGGTTTTGCAATGTGATGATGATATATTAATAAGTGATATTTATGAGTTTTTATATTACTTGTAGAAAATGCTGTTTCAGATCACCAATTGACGTCAGATCACATATGATACGAAGCGTCATAGATACAACCGCGTGGATGGCGCATTTCTGTTCGAGGCTTAAATCTGTCTCTTCTTTTCTCGCAAGATCCTACAAGACAGACCTGCAGTTTATTCACACTAATTCACAAAAATGAAATTAATAGTCCCAAATAAGAGCTTCTGGGATTCTTCCTAATACTCCTTGTTTTGTACTATGATCATACAATAAATGACAGTATAACATAAATTATAATACTCTTGAAATTAAAAGATTTAGGCCTAATTTGTTAGTTCCGAGAGATGAAAGTTCATTATCAACTTTACCCGTTTGTAAAATAACATATTTTCACATTATCAATATCATTTTCTTGCCATGACTGTCACACAAAATGAAAGCATAGACAGTATACTGGTCAAATTGAATTACTTGAAAAACAAAACGTGAAAAAGAGAGATAAAACAAGAGTATTTCACAAATAGAGATACAATAAGAGCAAATTTTCGGACATATACTAAAGAATACTCCTATGCTTCTATGAGAAGAAGAAATGAGTTCTCCAGTATTACAGTGTACAGCAAAAAGTTCTATACAACCGTGCAAGCTGCCAAAAGAACATGTAAAGAGAATGGTTACCTGTAAACCAAACATGAACCCAGCAATTTCAACGATGACTTCAGCTTCACCAAACTCCAAAGCAAGCAAGCAAATAACATTTGAAATTGATCGATAATGCTGAAGGGAGTTGTTTGCTACTTTAGCAGTCTGGTACAGGTAAAAGAACATCTGCTGGGCATGCTGGGAAGGACAAAGAAATCGATGAAGCTTGTGAAGTTGAACTAGAAACATTGATGCAGGAAAGGCAATAAAAGAATATATATATATATATATATATATATATATATATATATATATATATATATATATATATATATATATATATATATATATATATA
>OLMO02000252.1:11441923-11458767 GCA_900291935.2 Cassiopea xamachana
TATATATATATATATATATATATTTATATATATATATATATGTATATATATATATATTTATATATATATATACAAATATATATATATATATATATATACAAATATATATATAACACTAAATACATAAACTTGTTTGTTTGTGCTTATACATAACAATTTTAAAGTTCAACACTGTTGGAAAGTAAAGAAAGAATTTCCAACCTTTTTGATAAACATAGAATCCTGTTTCGTGCATCTGTCAATGGTATATTCAATATCAGATTCTACTTCTGATATTTTCTCCCTAAAGAAAAAACAAATTGTGCTACTATACTGGAGAATCTACTAAGAAAATTGCAGGGTTCTAGGTGCTCGAAGCACTGCAACAATTAAAGGAAAGAGCTTCAAAGTAGGCAGAAATCTTTAGGTAACTGAGGAGTCCATTCAAATATTACATCATACCAATTCTGGCATTTTTAGACACCCACCCATCCCATGTCACACTTTGTCACAAATTCAAAAATACCCATCCACCCCTCTCTAATGTGTGACGTCACATTATTACTTCAATAGGGCAATTTTCTACTTTCGTAATAATGTGCTTTTTATGTATTTTCTATTGAAGGTTCATGGAGGCAGCCGTGTTGTCATGGAGACAGCCATGTTGTCATGGAGATAGCTATGCTGTCATGGAGATAGCCATGTTGTCATGGAGGCAGCCATGTTGTCATGTACTGTGACTGTGAAAATAGCCAAAATGGTATAAAAATAGGATTGCCACTTTGCTTTTATACGTGGAACCAAATAGCAAGCCTGGGCCCTTTTACGAAAGGGCCCAGGCTTGCTATTTTGAGGACAAATGTGCTAAATATCGAGTTTTTTAAAAAACGTACATCACACTCAAAAAAGCAACCCCCTCAACCCTTGCTACACTTTGTCTCAGAAATCAAAATACTCCCACCTTCCTTACGTGACGTACTATGAGAATGGTCCCTTAGATTTGATTGAAATGCAATTGAAAAATTCACTGATGTTAATCTACGCTAGGCATTAGGATATGGAAACAAAAAAACAAAGGTATTGGATTGGGACAGCCAACCACTTACATAAGTGATTCAATCTTCCTCGAATTTTCATGCCGATCCAATAAATTCTCAAATACTTTTAAAGCGAGTAAACGAATTTCTGCAACAGAAAAACCAATCAAAAACAATTCATGAAAGCATGGATGATATTAAGGGAACTAAATAAAGAAGAGCTCGTCTCTTAGTGTATTGTAAAAACCATAGAGAACAGTTCATGTGTAACATTTAATAATTTTAACTACTTGTGCAGAGAGCACTTGCCTGCTTAAAAGATGGTTGACAACTCAATAAAATAACAATAAAAATAATACACTTATTAATAGTTGTTTATAAAGAGATAGGTAACAACTACTACAACAACTACTACAACTACTACTACAACAACAACTACTACTACAGGCCAACTGATGTTCCTGTTTACAATGTTTATCTACATAATAAGCAATAACACATGGATACCGCCCAATCTTTTATTCTCCTTTTAAACTGTCTTCATGTTTTGGCAGATATTATCCTATCAGGGAGTGCGTTCCGTAGTATGCTTCCTCTAAAATTCCGTGAATTAAATCCGCACCTCGCTGTTTTTGTAGTCGGTAGCTGGATGAGATCATTTACTCTAAGATTGCAATTTATAGGCCTACACTTAAAGATATCCCACAGAAAGGTACAATTGAAGCCGTGGCTAAATTCTCTCTGTCCACCCAGCAGTGATTAGGAACTTGGTGGCAAAAAATGTAGGGACAAGGAAAGGAAATTGGCCCAAGGCCTAGGTTCATTTTCCTCTCTCAAAGACACAGTTCTTATATACTGAGGAACACAGATCTATGCAATCCTATGGAAAAAACTACTGAAGATCTCTTAAGGCTTACAATATTACCCATACTTAAAAGCCTTACTCTCAATATGATGCCATAACTTAACTACGTCCGTATCTCAGATTCTTAAAATACAGACAATAAAAACATTGGAACGGTGGGGAAGTCTTGATCGGCCATAAAGCTGCAACCAACACGGAAATCATTATAGGAAACAAGGATTACAAAGAGTTATCATTTTCAATCATCCAAAATTACCTTTAGGCCGTTGCACAAGTCCCTTTAGAAGGAAGTCAAGAAGGCTTGAGGGCAGCGTTGATTGGAAGGGCATATTCATGTGTTTCTCAGCTACCTGAAAGATTGATTGACAGTCTACAAAATCAGATGGCAAAGGGCAAGGACGCGTAGTCAGGCCTATTTGTGCAGTAAACTGAATACTGCTATGTGCTTAAATTTTCACGATAGAGCTTTATAAATATATTTTCAAAAATAAATACAAAGATATACATCCATACACGCATACATATATTTATATATATATATATATATAATATAATATAATATAATATAATATAATATAATATAATATAATATAATATAAATATATGTATATTTATATTATATATATATAATATAAATAAATATATATGTATATATTACATATATATATATATATATATATATATATATATATATATATATATATATATATATATATATATATATATATATATATATATATATATATGTTATATATATACACACATACATACATGTATGATTATATATATGTATTTATATAAGTTATGGATGTTTGTGTTAATACTTATACAATAAACATATAGGGATAAGTTTACTAATAGATACATACAGCCAATAGTACATGGAACATCTGCATCTGTAAGGATACATCACTTTCACCGCTGAAAGGCCAAGTGATTAGGTCTGGTTAGGGAGAATCTGCTATATACTTGAAGATGAAGGGCAACTGATAGCAATGGTAACAATAACTGCAGATGAAGAAGGTTATTGGTAATAGAAATGATACAAGATATGATGTTGAAGGTGACAATAACAATGAATATGATGGTGAAGATGGTGATGATGATGATGATGATGATGATGATGATGATGATGATGATGATGATGATGATGATGATGATGATGATGATGATGATGATGATGATGATGATGATGGTGGTGGTGGTGGTGGTGATGATGATGATGATTGTGGATGATTGTGGATGATTGCGGATGATGATGATGATGATGGTGATGATGATGATGGTGATGATTATGATAATAATGATGATGGTGGCTAGCCCATGGCTGGAGACCTCCACGTGGTGGCAAGCGGGCACAGAGAAACAGCTGCCCTTAAGTTGATAGTGGTTTATATCGCAGAGATTCAGAACTAGGGCAGATGTTGATGACCTGTGGCAAACTGTCCAACCAGGCCCCATTCAGTGAAAAGCAGACTCAATGGCTCACGCTACAGCTCTGCCTAGTAACTGTTGGGGTTACAGAGTGGATTGAGTGTAGCCGACTCGATAACCTCTTTTAAACAAATTACAGGCAAAAACTGACCCCAGGGTCAGTCCTAAGCCCCCTTCGGGGGCGAAATGGAAAAGACAGACAGACAGATAATGATGATGGTGAGCTAGCCCATGGTTGGAGACTTCCACGTGGTGGCGAGCGGGCATAGAGACAACTGCCCTTAAGTTGATAGTGATTTATGCTGCAGAGGCTCAGAAGTAGGGCAGATGTTGATGACTTATCGCAAACTGTCCAACCAGACCCCTTCATTGAAACGCAGACTCAATGGCAGAGTGGATTGAGTGTAGCCGACTCGATCACCTCTTTTAAATAAATTACAAGCAGAAAACTGACCCCAGGGTCACTCCTAGGCCCCCTTCGGGGGCGAAATGGAAAGACAAGATAAGATAAGATAAGATGATGATGATGATAATGACGATAATGATGATGGCTAGCCCATGGCTGGAGACCTCCACGTGGTGGCAAGCGGGCACAGAGAAACAGCTGCCCTCAAGTTAATAGTGGTTTATATCGCAAAGATTCAGAATTAGGGCAGATGTTGATGACCTGTGGCAAACTGACCGACCAGGCCCCTTCAGTGAATAGCAGACTCAATGGCTCGTGTTAGTGAAACAACATTCTTAGGTGCAATTGTTTGATTGCACATAAATCCAATCAATATCAAACCTTTGATGAAACTGTAAGTCTTCAGTGGATGACAAGTTCGCACTGCGCCTCCTAGGACCCGACATATCCAAGCCAGGTATCTTGGCTGCAATGAATGTCATCACCTCTATGCGCTGGTATCCCGGTAATGCTTGCGAGAAGTTACCTAATGACGTAACATGGCGATTAAAATGGTAGACTGGCGTAATTCTATAAATTTAATATAGTCTACATAGTTTGTGAAACTATCAATACAAAGCTATTCAATGTGAATACAACCAACAATACCCATGGGATTTAGTGCTAATTAAGGCAACAAAATGAACTGAGCATGAGGTGCACGAAAGATAGGAAAAGATGAATATATAAAATAACTAAATACATGCTAACCAGCTGTTGCTATAATTGCTTTGACAAACATCGCATCCCTTCGATCCTAAGACAACCAAATCGTAAGCTCAATACAAGTGTAATCTTCCAGAATATAATGACATAAAACCTAACACAAGCAGAAGTAATTAACAACATTTGCCTCTCTTTTGCTATCAGCTTCATTTTCCCATGTAGGCTCTAACTTAAATACCGTAATGACTCGATTAAGCCCCTTTTTTGATCAAGCCCCCCTCGAAAGCCCCAAGCCCACCACCCACAAGCTGCTTTCTGAACCTCAGACCTCGAATAGGCCCCCATGGGGGGCTATTTGGGCTCAGTATAACACGTTTCAAAGTCCACGAAAACGAAAATTCAGCCATTGGTCTGCTAATTTGTGCTAACATTTGATGCGAAAAATTGCCTTGGCGGCTTTCCCTTCATTCATCCCATCTATATTTACATTTGAATCAAATACATGAGATTTTTCGTCTTTTCTAGCAGCTTCTTGACATAATATTTGATATTATCTCATTTTTCATCATCGTGTGATAGACCTCAGGACGTGTGCAGGTGTAATAAGCATTCCCCTCGATTAAACCCACGCTTGAATAAGCTCCCACCGAAAAAGATAATTTTTGATAAATACAAGCTCTTTTTAATAGAAAATATGTCCATAAGAAACATGAGACTGATATTAAGCGAAAATTAAGAAACGTAGGCAGGCTGAGGTTCAAAAAATAACATGCAAAAAACTGCTTTACTAGTAAATTTTTGATCAAAACTGCAAGAAAATCACTGGAAGTCTTTAAATTTAAAAAACATTAAGGCTGGATTTGAAGAAATATTAAGAAACATCCAGGCTGAAGCAAGAAAGTATGTTTCTTATAAACACCTGAAATTCTATGACCCTAGTTTCCCTGTGGTACAAGTTCGCGCGGAACGCATTTCTGGGGAATGTCAGCAGTAACTTGCAAAACTGTTTTAACTAGTAACTTTCTGATCAGACTAGTAAGAAAATAGAATGAACATCCATTGCATTCCTCACAAAACCTAAGCATCTTTTTTCTTGATTCACAATTGCCTAATTTGGGTTATTATTGTCATTAAAAGTCCTTAAATTTAAGAAACGTTTAAGAAACATTCGAAGCTGGATTTAAAGAAATATTAAGAAACCTCCAGGCTGAAGCCAGAAAGTTTGTTTCTTATGAACACAAAAAGGGGAAACTCCCAGTAGCTTAATAAAGTCTTTACGGTATATGAATAATCATGCATGTGTGCGTGTGAATAAATATAAATGCATGTGCGCGGTCTTGTGCGTGATCGTGTGCGTGTGTATGTGTATAGCGTGTATGAATAATCAAACCATTGGCTCTCCATCAGTGCTGACCTCAACCTCAATTGACATTCGAAGATGCTTCAAGAGTGTATTGAACACTTCAAGGACAGATGGGCCTGAAAAGAGGAAATAGAACTTGTGAACAACGCTAAAAACATGACAGCCAAAAGAGAAGATCAAACGATACGAACAATGAGGGAACGACAAAAGCAAATGGAATCCAGAACGATGAATTGAAAGACAGAAATAGATATTGAAAAATATCGAACAAGACAAATTAAGGCAGGAGAGAAAAGAAGAGCAGCATAAACTAAGTGAAGGAAATAAGGAATAAAGGAGAGATGGGACAAATAAGGATGGAAAAAATAAGGATGGGATATAAGAAATATTGAAGGGTGATGTAGTGAAGAATAGGTGAAGTTAGGAGAAGGAAAAGACCATGATAAGTAGACTTCGATTATAGAAATGCTGTATCCACAAAATAGGGTAGGAAATTCTCTAACCGATTGATCCACCGCTTGGCACACTGACAGCAGCAGATATCACTTCAGTGATACTAGCTTTCATTTTTGGATCCACTGATGACTTTGAGTCGAGGTGATTCAAAAGACTCTCGATTACCTTGTACGAATATTGGTTCTATAAACGATAAAGAGATGGATAGTGGTTGACGTCATCTTTACGTAATATGACTGGCATTAGATTGTGTGGAATGTGTTATTGGTGGCATTAAGATCAAATTTATAATCTAGCAAATAGATACCGTCAAATATAAGTTACTAGTAACTTACAATGCAATATAATCAACATATCTAGTGGTTTCCAAAGAAATATAGATTTACTGAGCAGATTTGATAGTTTGAATATTTCTTTTAAATCATGGCAGAAACTCGCTTCATCAGGAATATGAATTATAAAAGTGCCTATGTAATAAAGAAAAGAATAAAAAATGGAAATCTAGTGCTCTAAACAACTATGATAGAAGCCTGGTTCATAACTTTAAGACTTAGTTTAAGGTAATTCTAGTAAACGTAAAGGTAGTCCCGTATACTTTTGTACGTAAGGGAGTGACTGTTAGAGAGGACACTTATCCTGAGCCATCGGCATGTGAGGTAGGGTGAACAGTTCCTTTCCTCGCTGCCTTCATCTCCCCAGTGTTCCCACTGGGTATGCATTTGCTGCTGGGTGAACAGTGAGCGAGCGTTCAGTCAGCGCATCGAGTCGGGCTCGAACCGTAGACCTTCCGCATGGGAGGCATGCGCTCTAACCACTATGCTACCTCGCTCACAAGGTAACTTTACATTATTTAGAAAAATCTCTTGAATTCCAATAACGACACATATGTACATTGCTGCATTTTCATGGCTCAGAGAACAATTTTGATCAATTAAATGAAACAAAGTTGTGTGGCTCTTTCCATATAAAATGAGCGATCATTAAGAGAAAGTTACCTCTTTGGAGGCATATAGCAAAGTAATGCAGGGATAAAATAGGACCAGGGAAGTTGCTGCCTCCACATACCTGAATTGAATGCATGACCAACACAAAACAATGTGTAGCAAAATCATTTGGAATCCACAAATCTCTGGAGTCTAAGTAACTATAATGATAAATAGCAAGGTATACAGAATGAAAAAGGAACATATACATATATACATACATGCATACATACATATATAAATATATATATATATGTAATATTATAATATATATATATATATATATATATATATGTAATATTATAATATATATATATATGCAATATTATAATAAATATATATGTAATATTATATTACTATTATTATTAGTTGAGATGAACTTTCAAGAGCTCTATCCCTATACTCGAGAAAATCAAGTCTACCAGGAAGCCAAAAGGTGTAAGTAGCCCCTGTGCTGGTAAACTACTTCCCATCAATGAAACCCAGAAAAGCATGACAATATAGAACAGTCCTTCTCAATTATTTTTTGTAAGGCCCCCATGGAAAGGAAAATGCTTTCCGCCCTACCCTCACTACTCACTATAGATAAGATAATCATCTATAGGAATTGTATAATTGTTCCCTAGGATCACATACACCCCCTGCAACAATGCATTGTGCCCCCATGGGGTGTCCCACTGTTGGAGAAATGCAGGTATAGATTAACATGCAATAAAGGAGAATATATGGACTAATAGAATAAGGGTGAAGTAGCAGAATTAAACTTACTCAAATATTGGCTTCAGGGCAGCAGTTATGTTTCCAAATGTTGCCCTACTGAAAATCTCTCTTAGACATGATTCTGCAAGGTATTCAGGATTACCCAAATGCTCATCTCTAGCAGTTGATAGTGCTTCCACACTGCCAGTCAGCTTCCTCTTTCTGGAAAAGTAAAATATTCAGCAATCAATCATACGGCAACAAAAATGAGAAACAATTTGAAGTGCAACAGATTCACTAACAAATGCAAGCAGAATGTTGAAGAGAAATGTATATACACACAAAGCTTCCTACCACATTGATAACATTTAGAAGCTTATGATATTGCCTTACAATGCAATAAGACCTTTTTCAGTACAGCTTGTGTACAATAACATTAAATGAACTATAATACAAGATAGGAAAAACAGCATTGCAGTTTTCAGATATACTGATAACAGGAAGGGTTGGCATGGGACTGCAGCTCTCAGCTGGACAGAAATCCCTTTTATTTGGGCAATATTTTCTGGAAGAACAGCAGCAAATATGAGCAATGTTTGTTGTTTGAAGCAGAAAGTATATAGCCCTGCAGCAAATTGAAAGCCTTGTTATGCCTATATTGGCAATAAACAAACCTGATGCATACCACTTGGAGAGACACTACTAAACAATCATATTCTATAGAAAGAAAACACAGAAAAGAAAATATGCATCCCCTACATTCTACCTTTACTACAAACTGTATCCAAAGATCAGGTTACAAATTATGAAATTACATGACAACAAACAACCAGCTGTTCTACTTACTGTCCAGCTTGAACATCAATGTTGAATAACAATGATGGAATAATCTTTCCCATGTGTACATCATCCCATATATTTACCTTAAAAATTGCATAATTTATTGCATATATTTACATAATTGCTACATCGAAGCTTAGAACATTGACTACTACTACTTCTACTTCTTGATTCAAATCTCATTTCCCCCCATTTCTGGGGCTTGGAAGGTGCCTCTAGAAAAGTTTTTCTTTGCTTTGTTTAAGGTACTGCGCCCCAGAAGCTCCATACATGCATTCATCAAGCCCTTCATGGTTGGAAATATAAAATATGCTTTTTTCTTCAAATTCAAAACATATGTATATAGCTATATACATTATTAGTGCACTTTTGGATAGACCAAGTTGTCTGCAGCACATATATTAAGGCCAAGTGATATGACATGATCAGCTGCAGCCAATGGTGGGCAAGCAGAGCTTGACATCACAAACCATGTAAGTGGGGTGAACTAATCCGCTAAACTCCTGAAACTGCTCACCAAGCCTGTGGGGCTCAATCGAACCCAGGATAAGAACCACTGCTCTAAAAGGACTTGCTTATTAGCGAAATAGCCTACCACAAACCCATGGCTGCTCAAGCATAGAATATGGACTAATGGAAGGAACGAGATTTCCAAATCATTAGCATACCAAGCAGTGGCGGTGCCAGAGAAGAAATACTAGGGGGCTGGTGCTGCCAAAATGCTGATGGTGAGTGAGCCAAAGGATTTTATGGACAGTACCTATTGCATTGGTTGCAAGACTTAAAAAAGGTCATGGAGGTTATGAAACCAATGACGGTGCACAGAAGTTTGGGTACAAATGGGGGGCTCATTATAATGTGGGGGCCCACAAACCCCTCAGTAGTCCCATCTCCTAATACCAAGGGAATAGGAACTGATAATTAATAGATCAATTCCCTACATCAAAGAGGATGTATTATGGTTCCAGTCAGAAATTGCATGCAGCACTATCAAATAGGGATGTTTTTAGCATGAAAAAACAATACCATAAATCTTTGAATTAGCCCCCCCCCCCTCAAATACACTACCTCCAAGCATGTGACTGTACCTATTTGAGTGTCTGTTAGTACTTTATAGGGCTAGGAAAGAAAATGCAGTCATTAGTTAACAAAAATTTGCATGTCCATTAAAAAGTCCCATTGCTATGTGTAGCATCAAATAAATAGCTTACCAGTAGAAAAGCTTCAACTGGAATATGACCAACTACCAGGAAAATTTTTTCAACTCCCTGCCCCTCGAATAAGCCCCCTTTCAAATAAGCCCCCATGCAAAATCCAAAAAATAGATAAGCCTCCAGAGGGCTAATTTGATCATTTATGGTCAGTACAACTTTTGGTTGGCCTATTGCAAATTCAATGGAGTTCTTGTTACCTGCAAATCATCTTTAACTGTTTTCCTTACAACTCCTTGTAAGCCTTTTATGCCAGATGCTATTCGGCTAGAACATAAAAAATCAATACTAGCTTTTCACTATGCATCAATATACAATATAAACTAAATATTGCAAACTATGCAAGGAAGTCCTTCTATTTTATGAATACAAAGTTTCATATAATAAACAGCTAATTGGTGCTGCCAAAACTGAATCTTGAAAAATGCACAAAAACTGTTAAAGAAACATTACATACACTATTTGTCATATCATTTAATTTTAGATGATCATTGCAATTCATTCTAAGTTCTAACATCATGAAATTAGATTTCATTTGCCTTCTTACCTTTCTTTTAATTTACCAGACAAATAGTACTGACATCATATTTTGTTCAAACCTTTTGCATCATTAAAATACTGTTATTATTACATATTCAGTCACTTGGGAATATTTTAATGTATAAATAGTAACAAATATAATAATATATAATAAATAGTAGCAGTATGTTAATGGGGCCTCAAACTCCCAACTAAGCCTCATTTCAAAGTAGATGATGGAAAGAGCAGCTTCTGTATAAATTTGAATATACGTATGATGACAAAAAGAGACACCATTTAATTTTTCTTCTTTAGATCAAATTATTTTGACACTTCCATATTATTTGAAAATTCTATAATATTCAACAATTTCATATAGAATTTTACTCAAGCTAGTTGACAATCCTAGTTGACACATTCACGATATATTTCGACCTAATCGTGAGTCATCATCAGTCAGAATAAAGTCTGAACATTATATTATGAAACAAGCCTAATTTCCTCTCCAGCTACTACTACTCAAAATCTAAACTGGAAATTTGTTTATCAAGATAACTGACATAATCATGACTCACTTTTTCCCAGTATCTCCATCTTGGTCACTACTCCAACACATTTCACTGAACTTGGATACAAAAAAATCATAACGTCTATGATAGGATGGGGTGTCTTCCTCAATGTTTGCAAATTTTGTGAACTAAAAGGACAGAATAATAAATTCTATATTACAAAATGCTCACAAATATAATAGAGATTTTAGTCACGTTATAATAGAGACTTGCATTGATAAGGTAATAGCTGCACATATACAATTGGGAAATATACTAGCAAATATGCAATATACAATCCTTTCTTACAGAAGAAGCTCAAATTTGGCTTCATCTATCTTTTCTCTACTCATAGCTCCATTACCAAAGTGTACCTTCAAACATAATTAGCATCTAGGCCATTCTCAGAGCCCTATGAATTGCAATGTACAGTAATCACTTAAAAGACAACATTGAACTTTCTCTACTCTTTCATGATAGCAGCAAAAAAAGAGCATTATGGTTTATTCAACCCTACTCACTGATGATGTGGCAGCAATTTGGAGGTCTGGTTGGGACGATTCCAGCAAAGTATTCACCATACGCAGGAAGCTCTCAACAAACATATTCAAACTTGAAGATCGACATGCCAGTAGAAGATGGTCCATTGCTTGAATTGAGATGAGGACAAACCTGGAGGTGATTCACATATAGATAGGGGTTACACTAACAAACTAGATCATGGAAAGCAGTACACAATATGACTCAAAGCAGCAGCGGAGAGGAAGAAGCAAACCTATGTAAACAACTAAAACAGTTCAATTTCATTTGTAGTATCAAGGATCCCATGCAGTCTTTCTTTTCAAGAGTAGCATCAGAATGTAATAGCGAGCTTAAATAATCCAAACGAAAAATTCAAGATGCAGAAGCTGCTTCAAAAATTTATTACATTTTTCTACATGTCGCTCTACTCACCCAGTCTTCTTTCGGTACAGATAATTGCTTAGCTTTGAATAAATATAATCGCCAATCCTATCTAGCTTCTCGGGGGCTGACAATGTATAAAAGGTAAGCTTTTCCATGTTTGAGTTGACTAGGCCCATCTCGGCATTTGATGGATAAATTTTATCAACCAGTCTTTTATACCGAGGTCTTAGGTTTCCAAAGCAAGAGCAAACACTCTGAGTTGCCATCCTTTAGCTTCCTTCTCAGTGCAGACGTTGATTATACGCTTTCTGATGTCTTACGTACTTTCCATTCCAGATGTTTTGCTGCACCGAAGCTAACTTTTCTGCACAACAACAGCAACCACTATTAAGTATACAGGGAAAGGAGGAAGTTTACACTGAGATCGATTTTCCGTTTCAAGCAATTCACTGATTAAGCCCATAAAAGTGAGGAACGTAAAGTCTTACGAGATGCATAAAAAGATAAAAGCATGGATTTAAGCAAAAGAGGCGCTGTCCCCAAAATGCAAATATGAGCAAACTAACTACACTTAGAAAAGTAGCTAGGCCTATTCTTTTAAGGAACTGTTTCGTTTCCTTTCTTGTTCCCTCCCAAACATAGCAGTGATGTGCCGAGACACCTTCTGTTGGGAGGGGGGCGTCCTGACCAACTATTGTTAGCATATTATTACTAAAACAACAGGTCACAGAAAATACTGTGGCCAACCCTTTTGCTGCCTGGCTGACTTTTTTGACCAACTTTCTTGCAAATTTGAAAGTATTGGGGGGATGTGACGCATCCCCATTGGCACATCCCTGATACATAGAAATAAGAGATATTATTTCACTTAAATAAGCTTATATTATGCATGTAAGAGCACAGAATAGAGTTCAAAATAGTGCAGTTTTCTTCTGATGTGGTCGGTAGTGGTAGTTTCCCTCACCTTCCCTACAAGTTGTAACTCCCCATAGGGATAAATGCCTCCCCGACAGGGAAACGTGAATGCAAAATTAAGTCTTCAAAGAGCTAAAGCTGCACCACTGCACGCAGAGGTCGATCGTGCCTAAAGGGAAAACTATTGAATTGGATTCCTTGGAGATCACTTTGCATGTTTTTCGTACGGAGTTTAAAGGAGAAATCCACCTTCAGTAAATACTATATTCAGTGGTGTACCGAAAGTTTTTTGAGTGGGGTGGGGCTTAGCAACAGAAATTTATCGACAGGCTACTAAATGTCCCAGAAATGCCGACAAATCATGATCGATGGCCGACAAACGATGATCGATTACCGACAAACGATGATCGATTACCGACAAATGGTGATCGATTGCCGACAAGCTATGATCGCAAAGCAAGTTTCTACCGATAAACTATAGAAATACCTACGATATCGCAAAAGTGGGGGGGGGGGTGACGCTCGCACGCCCCCTACTCTGGCACACCCCTGACGATATTATAATTAATAAATTCCTATAGTAGTAAATAGTTATTGTAGTCAAAAAACAGATGGTTCTGTTTTCAATCTCACTATAGCTTTCAAACAGGGGAGAGGGAACATAACAAGGTACCAAGTTTTCACCAAAAACCTGCTAGTTGCAGTCAATCATGGAAGAGAATCAGAAGTGTTTATACTACTGATTTACTAATATAAATATGCATGGAACTAAATCTAACTACACATCATTGATTTGGCAAATAAGAAGCTAAAGTTGACTTCAAGTACACGTCTGCCTGTAAGAAATTGGAATATCAGAAGGAAGTACACGGATTGTCAAAATGCAAGGCACAGAAAAGTTCAGGAGATGAAAGTTATAGAGCTTCCACGCTAATCACGTATTCGTTGTATCAAAACTCCTAGGCCCACGTATTGTTAATGAGATCTTATTGTAATTGTCTTATAGCTCATGTTAGCGTGGGCAGCATGGATAAATCAAGCTATTATTCAATTTTTACAACAAGGTCCACAACAATGAAGAGCGTAAATGAAAGAAATTAAACAAGAAAACTGTTTTCTGTCAATTCAGTAGTCCACACAAAAGTCGAGACGCGACTGTAGCTTTCCAGCGTAGTGTAAACAGGGCCTAAACCCAGTACTTAAAAAGCTGAGAGCTCAAATGGTTTGCTGTTATAGCAAGCCCTTACAACAATACTTCAAGATATAAACAATGAATCTATTTCAGGAACTACACATAGAGTAAAATGAATCCGTTTCAGCTCTAGTTTGTCGTGCAGCAAATGAAATCAATGTCTATTAGCAAAAATATTATCGTTGCAAATCAGTTTTCTGAAACAGGACTTAAAATGACGCGATTTCCAGTCAGTATGCTAGATCTTCTTCTGGACTTTCTACCTTTTTCTGGGCTTGATGAAATCTGTTTGACAAAGAGAAGAAATCTGATAATGTCGGCTAAGAAAACCAATCACACGAAATGATGACAAGATCAAGCCAATCAGCGACCTAAAAACTGCAAGAACTTTTCAAATTCACTAGAAACATCCGATTACAGAGTGTCACAATCAGTCTCTACCTTCTGTCAGTCGACATTCTTAACTCAGGATCTGATCTATAATGTTCTTTACTACAAAATGAAATTTTCTGAAACCAAATATAAACATGACTATGGAGATCAGTTCTAGGCAGGCCTCATTAAAAGTATTTTGTGCCTGTGGATGCAGATCTGCGGTAAAATGTGCCTGCAGAAAGTACGGAATGTGGTAGATGGTCCAATAGAGATGTGGTTACATGTCCTGCAGAATTTGGAGAGTGGTAAAGTGCCTTCAGGATTTGTGTCTACGAACGGCGTTCTCATGCTCACGCAGATTAATGAACTATTGATATATTGTAAGATCAGAACGACGACAAAAACAGACATCATATTTCTGATTTTAATAATACTGACGACTGATCCGGTGTTTCGGTTCCATGATGAAGACTATTTCATAACTAAACTTAAACGCTGTAACATAAATGGTGTGACTTAAACGTTTCGACTCATGCTTGAGTCATCTTGAGTAAGTCATCTTCAGTATTGCTATACTGATATTGATATTGGAAATGTTTAGGGAAGTTAACCCTTCAACCACAGCTGCTTTGCAAGGGACCCTCCATTCAGTACGGACATACATGACATAACACCTTGCAAAATTAAAGAAAAAGATAGGACCTGACAATAATTACAACAATGACTAACGATGATAAAAAGAGAAAGAAAAAGAAAAAAGAAAAAAATACCTGTTTGCAAAGTATATAAAAATAATGCAAACCATATTGAATATCTAAAAGCAATGCTATAAACTCTTACTCTAGGACCTGCAAAGCATCAGCATTTTAAAATCTCAGAATTTGAGAGCCTGTTCACGATTGCATATCAAACTGGACAATGCATAAGGTGTATCAACATCAGAAATCCAAGTTACACATAATTCTGGCAGGTTTTGAACTTACTTAAATGCAAACATTTAAGTCATAGAATACAAAATAAAGGAACATACTGGCAGAAAGGCGGTGGTATCAATATCCTTGATTGGAGATGGAGAGAAACCACCATGAGGACTCCATTGATTCTCTTTATCTATAGAAAAAAGGACTTCTAAGAACATGTAGAAAAATAAACCAACAGCAAACACACAAGCACACATATAGAAACGTAGACACATGCAGACACAAGGGCACGCATGCAAATAAGAGATTCTTTTACCCACAATACCTCAGAGATAGTGCCATACCTTGGTGAACATAACCGCTAAGCACTGCTCTGATGTTGATGTGGAGGAAAGCAATTGCAGAAGCTCAAACAGCGGTAAATACTTACCAAAATCCAGAAGAATGCTCTTGAAGGCATTTTCGCATCCCAGTAGTATTAACAAAGCAAGACAAACGAAATTACATGTATTAAGAGATAATGCTTTCTTTGACGTACAAATAACTATCAACAGATGCTACCTTCAAGTGGTGATCCAATGCTCCTTCGCACACTTGCAAACTTCTTTCTCAAAGCACTAGCTATGATGTTACCTGGATCATGCGAAGGTTCTTGATTTGTAGATTTTACTTTCAAAGGAGTACCTCCAGGAGACCTGCAACAATATCTACAGATATCATAGACGAAAAAAGTGACAAATTTAACAAGCGAAACGTCTAATACAATACAGTAAATCATGTGCATATCCACAGTAAAACATGTGTACATTAGCGTGGTGAGTGGCCAAGCGGCCCAACCATTTCCATTAGCTTAATTGAAGTTAAGCATGGTTGTGTACGGTCAGAAACTGGATGGGCGACCTCCAGATAAACGACCAAACCAGCTCACTCCGCCGTCCTTCGGAAGGGACGTTAAACTAGGGGTCCCATGCCTGGATGTGGCATGCTTAGTAGGCCTAAATTAGCTGAAGAAGCTAGGTATAACACCCTACTCAAAATGAAGTAAACAACAACAACAACAACATGGTAAAAAAGATGAAGACTTTTCAACAATTATCGGCTGTCTATGAGAACAGGCAACAGAATCGCTATGTGAATAAATTTCAACACAAACAAGAATCATTCAAAACAATGCTCATGGAAATAAAGTGGCAGCTACAAAAGCAGCCAATGAAATTTGCTGCTAACTTGTGCTATGAGTTCCAAACGAAACTTGGACTCTTTTACCTGGCAATGTTCGCAGATTTTAGCTTGATAGATGACAGCCCAACTAAAACGTCAGACATCGAAGGAACGCCATTTTCCGCAGCCCTGGTTGTTGTTATCTGTTTCCTATTCTACAATAGAAGTTACTACTGTATAAATAGTTGCTTTCTTCATGTAGGCATTTTGCCGTGTTTCTGTACAAAATATAAGTACGAAATATATATATATATATATATATATATATAT
>OLMO02000252.1:11458867-11479290 GCA_900291935.2 Cassiopea xamachana
TATATATATATATATATATATATATATATATATATATATGCGACTTTTTACAAGAAAAAAGTTTATAAGAAATGAGGCTCAAATGGCCAAAATCCTAAGAAAACCTTAAGAAAATCACAAGGCTCAATCTCCAAAATTAGGTGCTTTATTGGTCAAAATCGATATTTCATCACCACTACATTCAAAGTGTTAAGATGGAATTCAAAGTCGAGTATGCAAGATTAACAAAGAAAGCGTAACCCAATTTAACCTGTTAATTTAAGTAAAAGTTGAGAAAATATTAGGTAAACCTCAGACCCACTTTCGGAAAAGGCGAGAAAATGATGGCTTTCTTATAAAAAAAACCGTGTTAATGTGTGTGGCATTTAATTTCTAAGATGACTTGGAATTATTTTCGACGCTTCACTACTAGTTCGAGGGTTAGTTGAAATTAGATGATGGGGGACGCAGAAATATGCAAGAACACTAACGTTGACCATACTTACAGATTCTTTGGGCATTAGTTTGGTCACAGTGGATGGCGGCTGTGGAGTCGAAGAAATGACTGGCGGTGGTGGTGGTGGTGGCGGCATTGGAACATCTGGCTGTGACGCTAGAAATGATAGAATAAGCAACTCAATGCACATCCCCTAGTTGCAAGCAGTGGTGTAGACGCAAATTGGTAGCTGGGGGGGGGAGCTTTTCGTATATGAATTTTATAAGAAACTAAGATCGTCGCCGGCGTAGTTATATAAGAAACTGCGAGAGTTTTCCAGCACAAAAGCAACTTTAATGCCTTACGGTCTTGGCAACTAACTATTTCTGACACGCTTTTACTCAAGTATTTTGTTTTCAAAAGAAAGATTTCATCTACAATGGCCTTTACTTCCATGACATTTAACAACCTTGGGGCCATGCTGCCTTCAATTCACAGCTAGGGGGCTATACCCCCTACGCCCCCTCTTCTAAACAACTGATTGCAAGTTACTGTCAAATGAAAACTGATAAAATGGAAGAGAAATCTAATGATGATGAAATGAGCAGAGTGGCTGCTTTGTTGAGCTGTAGCTAACAACATGCTAAATAACACCTATTCCCAAATGTAACAGGTTCTTAGGCTGTGGGAGGTAGGAAGGTCATAGCCCCCCAAATATCTCTGAGGTTGCATATACAGGTACTCTAAACATGCTTTCCCTCTTTCTTCATAGCATAATTGAGTCCGATACCCATATCTTTGAATCTAACTGAATTGCCAATGGCCATGAAAGGTGCACATCATTTATCTTGTCCTTGTTGAAAGCCAGGCTCATAAACACTGGTGGGCAGGGGGGCATTCCCCCCAATAATTCACCAAGGTTGCATATAGAGTATCAGTGTCATCAACTATGAGTTTCTCTTCCTTAGCATGAAGATCAATGATAAGTGGAACATTATGAAGATCGATTATGAATAGATAAATATTTTACTTTGCAAAAAGAGCATTTTCCAATGTTCTAGAGGGCATTGCCTAAAAAAAGCTCTTTAGAAGAAAGCACCCAGATACCCATTTTTTTAACACCATGCCTATCAAACAGGACTATTTGGTCAAATACTTTTTACCTATTGTAGCAGACATGTAACATATAAATGCTCCCTGCCCTTAACTTGACTTTTACATCTGTGCCCCCCAAATCCAGTTCAGCTGTCTACAGGCCTGTTGACAGCAGCCAAATATTAATTCTAAACAACTAACTATTTGCCCTTCTTTGAAACTCAAAAAATCACTCACACTTTTCCTGCAACGACACAATTGCTGCAATTTGTGCTCTTAGATTTGCAAGCTCATCTTCAAGTGCTGTTATCTTCTTTGCTGAAGATTCCTTCTCTCTCATCTTCTTGCCTCTTTTCAAACACCTAGGTGGAGCACTGTTCCCATCCTCACTTGATACATTGCTGATGTTGCTAAGGCTGAGACAAGAGCTTTCAAGTGCATTTCGAGTAATAATACCACGCTTGTTGTCTTCAGTGTCTAAGTCAAAATCATCCCAAGTAAAGAACCCCATATCCGCAAGTCCCATTTCTGGTAATTGGGACTTTACACTGTTAAAGTTGTCCTCAAGGAAATGTTTTGCTTTGTTCATTACAGCTCTGTTTGACTCAACAAATACCTAACAAAGAGAGTAAAAGTGTTCAATCTACTACTGCTTTCCATGGGTAGCCTGCTGTGCTTTGGCAATCCTTGCTACAGTCACAAATTATTGCTTTTTGGAGGCTTCAGGCTGAGTGCTGACTAAACTGATATTAGCTTTTTGTTTATGGGCCAATACAGAGTAGTCTAGAAACCATACCTCGTAATCCAGCTTTACTACCAACAGTTTTACTATCAACATGGCATGTATTTTATGTGTATGCATTTTCAGAAATAAGTTGCTAATACACTCAATCCAATTTCCTAACACAACAGTTACTAGGCAGAGCTGTAGAGTGAGCTATTGCCACAGTTTTCCACAGGTCATCAATATCTACCCCACTTCTCAATCTCTGAGAAATGAATTAGGAGAAGCTGTCTATCTGCACTTGCTCACCATAGCAAGGAGATCTCCTGCCATGAACTGGCCTCAATTAATATAATCATTATCATCATCATCACCACTATTATTATCATTATTATTGTCATCAACTTCTCATTTGTTGAACTTCTAACTATCATCATATGCTTATCATACCAAATCATGTCCATGCACCTCTATATCTCTGGCATCAACTCAAGTTACAGTAAATAAAAATAAGATGCTTGACTACTACTATATAACTTAAGGCTGTACGAAATGTGGTTTCCATTTCAACTATATTGCTAAATATTACTATTAAGTCATAACTCAAGCATAACAGCAAATACAACAAAAGAATATCATCTACCTCAAAGTATGCTCTTTTTAATGGTTTCAGTGGTAATCTACTTGCTATCATTCTGACAATACTTCTGTCCCTAAACTTCCTTCTTCTCCTATCATTCCACTGATACATGACACTACTTCCAATCATCCTGACAATACTCCTTCTGGATCTTTTGTACCATGGTGTAGCTACGCGTGATTTTCTTGGAGCATACACCTCTAACTGAATCAGAAAGAACATTTGGCGTGAATTAAGGACAACTGAGTTTAAAAAGTATCAAACATACAGTCAAGTGAGCATATGCATCTGGCCAGAACATGCAGACATTTTTGTAGTTGTCTTTATCATAGATGCTGTAGGTATGTATGCATAAAACGTCAGATCAGGTATTACATCTCAAATATATACCGAGACGAAGAAAACTTGCAAAGGAATCCCTGATAATACAGTGTGACGTTGTGAAACGCATCCCTATGTAGTATAGGCATGCTTTTCAAAACATGAATCAAAACTATGTCAAAACTTAAATGTGTGCTCATTGAGGTCATATGTTTAGGCCCCAACAATGATTCCATTGATGCATACCTCATCTTCATCCTCCTCTACAATGCTACTTTCTTCTAGTGGTCCCTGGATTCCATCAATCACAAAGTTTAAAGATTCATCCATTTTCGTTAATATGAATTTAAATAGAAAGTAACAGCACCTGAAGCATTTACGTTCATTTCAGTAAACTGAAAAAAACATAAGGGTGATGGCAATAGAGAGCCTGGGACGAATCAGGCTTAGCTAATATCAGCCAATCAAAAGTATGCATTCTGCAATCTATCCAATCATGCTTCGCCGTTCGATGTTATCTTAGAATCAACCTCAACCGTTCGAAATTTAAAACTGTTAGATCACAAGTACGAAACAGCTGAGTTGTTGAAAAAGTTGTGTATCTTAGTTTACTCATTTACCATGGAGGTTTTAGCTGTTGTTGACCATCTTCATTCTCTGGCTGTCAATCCTAGGAACAGAGCAGGAATAGTGAAGGTATAATAATTATCCTAAGAGATTTCCGTCTTATTAACGTCTCGAAAACCCTCTAAGTTTACTGGCCTAAAAGACAATTCGTCAACACTTGCTCTTCATTCCTAGGACCAAGGTTGCTTGCCTGGATTAGTGCTTTTCCTCGACAACGAAAGCAAAGAAGTCGTCCTCAAAGCATTGAAGGTATGCATCTATGCTTAACTTCTGCAGTTTACAACTCTTTGCAGGTTGAATGTAGCTGGACGTTGTGAAAGCCCCGAGACATTTAGCGAACATCGCATTCAAAAGCTCAATGTCCTTGCATTAATGTTTTCACAAATAAAATACAATTCTTAGCAGTAGTGCTCGCTAGCTCTCAATAATGTAATCTTGCAAATTAGAATAGCCCCAAGAAGCCAAGCTTTGTTAATTTCACCCAAAGCTCACCAAAAAAGTTACACAAGTATTGATAAACATAGTGTAGTACATGCTAAAATATTTGATTAGATTATGTCAAGAGCTATAATTAATAAAATTTGACGCTTGAAGGTATCTCCAGAAATGTTGATATATATTTCCCTTACCTTGTAGACATTGTATCTCCTTGCTCAGCATTCACCAAACAGACAGCAAATGAAAGATGAAATTGGTATGATGGAAAGCTTGAAGCCCCTAATTTCACAGTAAGTTTATTCATATTATAGGTTCATTTATCGTACATACTCACAAGCATTGGAGGATTTCAAATTTAGGGAACTGCAAAAGTTAAAAAGTTAAGGAGATCTGTAGAGCAGTCAGAAAATTTCCTGTTGTTCTTTCAGGGGAAGTGCCAGAATGCAACAGACTTCTGTCCAACTAAGGGTGTTTGCAGCCTCCTGCTACCCTTCTCCTATCCTTATGTTTGTTACATCAAATATAAATGTATTCATAAAGCATAAATAAAGCATGATGTAGCTAGAGGGAATACCCTGTAGGGGCAATGCCTGCCTGTACCATCAGTTTGGGGGAGGGGGTCTAATACCATATTTGAATATTTAAATCTCCATGTCTATTATTCTGTTTGGGAGCAAAACAAAAGTAGCATAGAGGATGTTCCTGAAAAGCACATGAATTCCCATATTATGGGAAAATATATTACATCTATTTCCAATCTAAAATGTTTTTCAAATTTTTCAATAATATAACTCCATTTTCACCCTGTATTTTGATATTGGATCTGCTGCATGTTTTTCTGGAGCATCGCCTAGTAACAACAACACTAGGATTTGAGCTTGATCTGTAACAGGCTTCCAGCTTACATTACAGTAGTTATTATAATTATTAAAGCTTTCCACTTGGGGACATTGCCTCTCCACTCCCTGCAGAGACTCTAGTGTCTAATAGATGGGCCCCCTGACTATTAATTTCAGGAGAATTTTCCTTCCCCCCGTTGCTTATTCGCACCACCTTCTATTAAATTTTACAAATCGATCATTATCAAAACATGCAAAAAATTAAAGCACCTTTAAATAAAACAATTTACCAGCATGAACCACCTTCTCTTAGCACTACTTTTCTATTGAAAAGCTGCCAACATGCACACCCCTTTCTTTACCACAGCACGAAAACGCGGCAACATTCTTTTCACATACTGAAAGCTTTTGCCAACTGACACTCATCAGAATATGAATACCCCCTTCTATTAGCACCCTCTTTTTATTGAAAACTGGCTGAGATGGGACACCCTCCTTCTATTCACACACCCTTCCATTAAAGATTGGCTTATATGAATACCCCCTCTATTGCTTCCCCCCTCTAGTGCCCCTCTCTTTCTATTAGAGACAATAGAGTAGGTGTCTGATGTATAATGTGATATTATACAGAAATCTATATGTACAACTACAAATGATGAAACCTAGCTATCATTTATTGTTTGTCTAATGGTATGAGAACTATGCTAAGTTTATTTGTTTATGCTTCAGTGAAAATTCAGAGATAAAGAAATATGCAATTGACGTGCATGATATCCTATCTGGAAGGAGATCAAACAAGTAAGATTTAATTCTAATCCTGTGTTTAATACAAAGTAGTAGCTGCACAAAGCTGATGAATCTCTAAAAATGCACATTGCCAAGTAAGCTTGCTATAAGAATTGCTCAGCAACAAGTTAAAGAGGAAGCAAATTGTATAAATACTACATGGCTATGATATGATGGTTTTAAAAAGCAGAAAAACAAGCAGAGCCATCCCTAGGAGTTTTTAGAGGGAGTTTTTGTTCCTAGCATACACATAGTTGGAAAAATTGCTGAGAGTAATAGCAAATGTGTTGGTTTGATTAAATACTTTTTTCTGTAAGGTATTTCTAAAATATCTCATGGGCTTTAAAACCAAGAGGGGCAATTTTTGCATGAAATAGGACTTACCATTTTTTTGCTGTGTAAAGTACCACAAAAATCCATTTTCCATTCATTCTTATTCCAAATGCTTTGGAAATGATGCTGTAGCCAACACAGATAAGCAAAAGTCTGAGTTTGAATTAGGTCCATCTATTCTTCAAGTCATTTCGACGCCCCCTATATCAAACACCTGTATTTTGCTTACACCATTTTGCTATCTGTGTGCTACAAGTCTTTCCTCCTATAGGACCACTGGACGTAGGAATGTCACATATGGGCTAGGTTCGTCAAACAACAGAGCTAAAGTCATTACACTGCAAGTTCGTGGACTTCATCAAGCAACACGAAAAATTTGCGAGGAGAAGCTTCTGCAGGTTAAAGGAGTCATCAGTTTTACATTCAACGTTGCAAAAGCAAGATGTATTGTCCGAGTGAAGCCATCTGTTGCAGCTGAGAAATTGTGCAGTTCGATTGAAGAAACAAAGATCATGTCTGCTCAGCAAATTGTCAAAGATGAATCAGGAGAAGAAGTAAGCACTGCCTGTCAACTTCTTATCTTCTTTTCCAGGCAGATGATAACATATCTCTTGGTGGGACTGTAGGAAACACTTTGCAATGTGGCGTTAAATGTGTTCTTTTCAACTGAAAGTGGTGCGCTTCATATAGTACCAATAAATGTAATGGCATTGTGAGAAACTTAAACGTACAGTTTTAGTTACAAGCTATCGATTCTACACCCAGTGTTGCTGAAATATGTATAATTAGGTATTTATTTGCCAAAGGAGCCTATCGTAATAGAAGTTTTCATCTGCTTTCCAAACAGGTCGTCCTATCTTTTGGTAAAGGCCCTGTTGTCACCGCAGAAGAAGGCAAAGAGTTGCCTGATTATCTTCCCGAAGAAACAGAAAATGAAGACCCGGGGGAAAAGGTATGGATTGCATAGTGCAAATCTCTGTGTTTTTATGGAGCTAGTCTGTGTACGTGTGCGAGAACGTGTACGTGAGCAAGTGCGTGTTTATGCCTGTGCGTGTGTGTTTGTACGTCTGAAAGCATTTGGAATGGCCTACTTTCAATATTGGCTACAGAGCTGGGATCCGTAACTAGGGGTGCACACGCCACTTGTGGCGCATTTATTGATGCAGAGTAGCGTGCGGGAAAAACAACACGAAGTAAGAAAATAACAGAGTATTAGGGGAATATAAAATATCAGTGTCAAACCCTCACCTTTTAGTAATGAAAAAACTGCCAATACTTGTATTGTGCACTATACTTAGGCCTAGCGCACACAGAAAGATTTTTGTCGCTGGCAACAGAGATCTTGTCTTCTGTCGTCAGCGACGAAAAAAAGAATTTCTAGCATATTTGATATTGAAGATCGTCGTCAGCGACAAAAATCTTTTATATGTGTTTCCCGCACAAAGCAAATTTTCGTCGCCAGCGACAAAAATCTTCGTCCCTAGGCGGCAAAAATCATGCTGTGTGTGCTAGGCTTTAGTTTAACTGAAAGATTTACTAGATAGAGGTGTGTCGGGAGGTAGGTATATCTATTGATTGTGGCGCTTCTTGTTAAAATTTCGAGAATGGCGCGCAACAAATTTTACTTGCGGATGCCTGCTTTAGAGTTGTGCAAAAATGAGGATATACTTCGTCTTGCGTTGAATTGTAACGACATTTGTATATTGCCAGGCCCTTGCTAGGACAAACCAGAAGAGTTCATCAGAGAAAGGCGGCTGGTTCTCTGGCGTCACAAACTTTATCAGCAATTCACTCTATTGGTAACAGAAGCTTGCTTGGCATTCGCGTTTGATGACTTAAAAAACTTTCGAACTACAGAACAGAACATAGCAATACAATTGAAATATAGAGATTCTCATGGGAAAAAGTATATGGTGAAAATAAACACCATATTACATTCCCAAAAGATATTTACTGCTTCAGCCTTTCTTTGTTTCGACTGTCGCAGTCCATGCCTTGAGACACGTGCGATCGCACGTGCGTGTGTTCATACACGTGCAAAATCCCCAACGTCACTGTCCACCGTACAATTGCACATGCCAAATAAGAACTTTGTTGTCGCAACTGCAATAGTAGTGACAGTCACCTTTTTCTTTCATAACTCTGATTTATCCTGTTACATCCTAAATGAGACATTTGAACTAGTTCAGCACCAAGAAACGTTGCATTTCAAAACACAAATCTTGAATCGCAAATGCAATTCCAAATTATATTAGAACAGTCACTGGTGCAGACAAGAGCGCACGTGCGACTTGACGCTCTTGCACCAATTAATTTCGGGCATGGCCTGCTGTCGACTTGTTTGCATGTCCATGAAAAGCACTTGACTGCATTTGAAACATACATTATTCCTGATTGGCTTTTTCATTATTTTTTATTGTAATCTTAATGTTCTTGTTCCATATTGAAATATTAAGCTTCTTGTAAATATATAGAGTATCTTACCATTACGTTTTAATTAGATATAATTACTGGAATATTGTGACTATGTCTCTTTGTGGTTCTCTAAGTCATTCTACCAATCAGACTAAAGATATTGTAACATTCGCTTGTGAGGAAGGAGGTGAGTGTTCACTGCTAATTTTCACTGAATTTTCAGATAAGCTGCTAAGTTAAAGTTACTGAAACCGTACCCAGAGTGAACTACCATGCGATATCTGATGAAGCAGCGTGTAAAAGAGGAAGTTTTTGCCAGAGATAAACGTTGCAAAACAACATTTTAAATGTCCAAACAAAACAAAACGCTCAATATCAACTTCAGTCTACTGACAAAACCTGAGTTCTAATCCTTGTCTTTAGATTATTTCTTCACTTCATGTATAATCATACCATCCATGTTATTCACCTCATCTTGTGTCTGTGTCTTCTCTCTCTCCGCTTTTATTGCCTGCAGTTTCTCCAAAATGTATTTCAAATAAGTTATGTATGCAATCGTATGCTTTAATGTCTCCTGCCTCGAAGGTTTTTTACGCCGTAACCTCAAGCTTGGTACTAACTCTCGAAGCCTCAAGTAACCTTTATGCTCGCAAGCTCTTTGAGCACTTCGTAAACGGTTACGCTGCATCTTAACCTTAACACAGTCTTCCTCACTTCTTGTGCTAGAAGTGCCTAAGAGAGATAGAGAGGGAAAGTGGTACAGAACGTTACTGACCGTAAACTCGAACTAGTTTCATAAAAAAAACTAGGGATATCAAAACTGCAGCCAAAACACGCGTTTTTTGTGAGAAAAAAGTTTGTAAGAAAATGAGGCTCAAATCGTCAAAATCTTAGGAAAATCACGAAGCTCAATTTCCAAAATTAAGTGTTCTTATTGGCCAAAATCGATATTTCGTCATTATTGCATTTAAAATGTTAAAGATGGAATTCAAATTCAAGTATACAATATTAATAACGAATATCTAACCCATTTTATCCAGTTTGTTTCAGAAAATCTCAGGCTCAATTTCGGGAAAAGTTAAGAAAATTGAGGCTCAGGCAAAATGATGGTTTTCTTATAAAAAAACGTGTAGAAGCACATAAGAAACAAGAGGTAAATATTTTTGACAACAATACCTAACTTGCTGAGCATTACGATTTTTCAAGCTTATTGTTTTGAGGATATCATTGATGCACTGTTTTTGAGAGTCAAAGGATGATATTCAAATCAAGAAAAACTTAGCTGTCTCCGACAGGAAAGGTTGCGAGAAAGGCACATTTTCCTATTCTCGATATCAATACTGAAGATTTTGAAATTATGAAGGCTTCGTTTAGTAACACAAGCATATGTCATTTTCGTATAAATACAGTCGTTGCTTTGCTAGTCCTTATAAGAAGGTTGTACTCAGCTTCTGACAAAATAAGAAAAACTTAATACTGGATTCAACGCACTTATACGCGCTTTAAACTCCAATTTTCTACGCATATGTTGTTATATTTGTTGTTCATTTCTCTTGAACAGTTTACCTTACGTTGTTGATGAAGATTTAATCACTAATTCAGGCTTAAATTCAAGTTTCTGCACTTTCCGTTAATGTACACGGATAAGACATCTGAATTAAACGTGTTTACTTCAAAAATCCGTAAGAAAGTTGCGATATTGTTAATGCTAGGTCAAAAAACCTTCTTTAAAATATTATTATGATCAAAATTCAGTTTATAGATTAAGAAGTACACTTTGTTGCCAACATAAACATATCATTATGATATTAGCAAATCTGAAATGCTATTTTTATATGTTGTAGCGGAAAAGTGACGAAATACGGGGGTGTTGCATTGCATAGCAGAAACCGGTTACTTTGCTTGAGCTTTTCTTTTCCAGTAAAGTTTACTGTTGAAATGTTGAAAACTTATTCCAAGGTAAGTAGCGAATTACTTAACAGACGTTGCACGTCTATTTGGCCAAATTAAGGGCAGAGAGAAGCAAAAAAGTCGAATAAACATGGCCAAAGGATAGGATACTAACTTTCATTACAGCTGGTTTCAGGCTTCTAATCACCAAGCCATTGGACTTACGCTTAGACAGAGAATATTCTGTGAACAAACTCTATTCTGTGGCTTAGATATATAACGTTGTCAGAAGCAGATCTGCTTGCAAATTTTCATTACATATTAGATAGACAAACTTTGCATGTTATTCTAATGAGAGCGCACTACGCCCATGTTTTCAATGTTCATACAAGAACATTTAGTTAAATGCTGAAATAGCATAATCAGCAATTAGAAATGTCTCAATAACCATGTAGCAGTGCAAAATTGACAATAGTAATAGAAAATACCTTGAAAGCAAGGGAGCCTCCCTAGAAATCACCTCTGCTCTAGCCTAAGTAAAAAGCAGGGCATTTCAAATTATTGGAGTAAACTGACGTCTTGACAAATAGCTTTTACCTTGGGCTGCATGATTTTGTCCTTTCGGTTCAAACGTGTTGCAACAAAATGTAACAGTCTTCGGTTGTAGTACACGAGTTCTTGGGGTAGTTTCAGTGTTCTCCGAGACACTATTGCTTTTATCACCTTCCATTGCTCAGTACGTTGCCACTAGCACAACTAAAAAACTTTTTAACTTCTATTAATTTTCTTACTTTTTTCGAAACACTATATTCTTTTGAGCCGGGGGTAGCTACTGCTTTGAGAAGCAACTCTATGCTTTCTTCAAAGCTATAGGTCAAAAATTATGGCGTTCAACTGTAATTTTTGTTCAACTTTGCTTGCAGTTTGTAAACCATCTATTCGTATGATACGTTTACATTTTATAAATATTGCACAAAATAACATATTCTATATATCGTAGCTGATATTTTCATAGGTACATGTCTGTTATATAAGAAAAATGTCTATAAGAAAGACGAAGCTGAAGTTAGGCAAAAATTAAGAAACAGTTTTGCAAAAGTACAGGCGAACTTTTAAGTGATAACCTGTTTGTCCACATTTTACTGTTATTTATAGTTAAGTTTCCTCAATACCTTTAATCAAGATCAACAGCTGCTAATCTACTTCACCTATTGGCATGAACTAATTGCAACAGTTTTGAAATGCAACATTGATCCTCCTCAACTATTAAAAGTCCCCCTGCTATAGTAAATTTGGAAAAGCCATACCCATTTCCATCTATTAACACCACCTCTACTTATTCTTTTTAAGCAAAGAGTTAACCCCCTCCTTATCGGTGCCAAAGCGTTTGTAAATAGAAAAGCAGTATGGGATATGGGATACGAGCACTGATCCCATAATGCTTAGTGAGCAAGCACATGCTCAGTGCTAAACTGAATCGTTTCAAAATGGCCGACGTAATCGATGTTAATGTGGATGATCAAGAGTTTCACGATGATGAAGGAGATGATAGTTTAAGGAAGCTGAAGTCTTCGGCTACGAAGCGAAAAGGAAGAGGTTTCAAGGATTCATCATCAAACCGCAGTGGCGAAAATTACGAATCGATTTTGGATGAAGATTCTTCAAGTGAAACAGGCCCTGCTCGTTCGGTTGAAGGATGGATATTATTTGTTACAAATGTTCATGAAGAAGCCCAAGAAGACGACGTTCGAGACCTCTTTGGTGAATACGGAGAAATAAAAAATACTCATCTGAATCTCGATAGGAGAACTGGCTTTTTGAAAGGATATGCTCTGGTGGAGTACGAAACTTACAAGGAAGCGCAGTCCGCACTTGACTCTTTGAACGGTAGCGACTTACTAGGCCAGAAAATTAGCGTTGACTGGGCCTTCGTTCGAGGACCTCATGGAGGCAAGAGACACCGAGGAAGAAATAGGAAACGTTGAAAGGTTGAACCGTATATGGGCCCTCGATATCAGTGAAAGTAAGCTGCCGCTGAAACGGAGAGTTGGACCTGTAAAAATTTGAGACAAATAATCTCAGCATATATGGCAGAAGTTTTAAACATGAAGGAGAAACACGGGATAAAAGAAGTAGCTAAAGAACTTCTATGGATTTTATCTAGAATTGACTCTCTTACCTCCATTATATGAAGGTTGTTACTTAAATTGACCCAGTCAGAAATCTCGTGTTCAAAGAGCTGCATTGTATAGTTAGTGTTTGCTTGGAACCTAATTTGTTTACTTTGAGCCTAAGTTTATAGTTCACTAAACCTAAGTTGCAAAAAATTATGTATCCTATAGAACTATTTCATAACTGGCACAACAGACTGGAAATTATGATGTATGCCTGTAATATTTTGCCATCACACTGACCTGCACGCTTTCCAATATTGGATGTGCAAAATCTGTCTATTAATATCTGGCCACCTATTTGAAGAGGCAAAACTCAATAGATTATTCACAAAAATTGCCAAGTTTGATCCACACAACAAGTTCTGGGAATCTACCTCAGATGTGCACAATTACTTCTTTAAAATGAAAATGCTCATGCAGCAAACCAGCTTTCTAACCTGCCTGCTATCTGCCCTAAAAACTTTACATCCTCTTAATAAACATAAGTTTGTTTATCTGTTGTGGTATGAAGTAGTAAGCAATGTTGAGGCATTCATGAAAATTCCAAAAACAAAGATAAAGTTCATAAGCATTCAGTAGACAAAATTCAATTTTTATTAGTTACACTAACTTGCATTAATATCCTTAAACTTACTGATATACATCTTTTTTGTAAGAAACATGTCAACAAAACATGAAGCTGAAATTAAGCAAAAATTAAGAAACATTTGAGAGACATAGGTAGGGTGAGTTTCAGATAACAACTTGCAAAAGCTGTTTTTGCTAGTAAGTTTTAGGTCAAACTAGCAACAAAATAGAAGTAACATCCATTACATGCCTCGCAAAACCTTAGCATACTTTTTTGCATCATAGTTGCCTAAGCTGGTTTGTTATTGTCATTGGATGTCTTTAAATTTAAGAACCATTTACGGGTGGATTTGATAAAATTTTAAAAAACATCCAGGCTTAAGTCAGAGGGTTTGTTTCTTATAAAAAAGAATGTATTAATGCATATTATCTCAAAACACTTAATTTCCATAACACCATATCAAGTTACCTATGAATTAAAAACCTACTGTATAGAAGAAATTTACTTGAAATGTAGAATTTCCAATGATATGTAATCAGGGAAAGATTTCAACCATTTATTAGCCATCTATTATCAAAGGGCACCAACAACAAACTGCCACAATCAACCATGATGATAAAACGATGTCTTAACTCCAATGGATGACATGTCCAGGATGTCAATAGTAATATCAGTGGGAGAAAGTTTTGTTTCCTGAATTTTATTCAAAATAACTCTGAGCATTCTATGACTGCTTTCACAATACAAAAGCTAGCTTTGTGAAAAATATAGCTAGTGCAGTATTTCTCAGTTACTTTTGCAAGGCCCACCTATGGAAATAAACAATATTTTATGCCCCCCACCATCTCTATTTACAAGACCATGATCTATAAAAATCTTATATTTATACCTGTTCCCTGGTGTCATGTGTGCCCCCTCTAGCATTGCATCAGGCCCCACTATTTGAGAAACACTGAGCTAGTGCAACATCAAATCTGTCACCTACACACAAAATCCCCCATTGATAGTTGCCAGGTGAAGTTTTAGGCCAGTATAGTTCTTGGGGGTGAAAAGGCTGACTAAAATAAAGGACCTCAGTTCACCTCAAACATTCAGTCTCAAATCCAGGGTTTGTGCTACTTACACTCCTTAAAAACTGCTTGGATTTGATCTAAATTTTAAGGGCTCTTAAAAACTCCTTATATTTGTGCATTTTAGCAAAACTTAAACACTATATTAAGTATATTTCTACTTAATTCTTGGGGGAGATGGTTTGCGATAGTAGATTTGTTTAGGAAATGGCTTGCTTTCTGTCATGAAAATTCTTTAAAAAATACTCCTCAAAAATCATTTTTGGCTTTAAAAACCCCCCAAAAAGTCCTTAAATTTCATGTACTGCCCCAAAATACAAACCCTGCAAACTTCTACAACCAGAAGTATCTGAGAGGGTAGTTATTTGGACTAACAAAGGTCTGAATTAGATCTTACTGTCCTTGAATAATGATTGATACAACATCTCTTACTAATTACAAGCATCTGAATGCATTACACTGGAAATTTCAAAGTTGATTACAAAATTGAATGAACTATCCATGCAATTTATCTAGCCAAATTAAGCAGCTGCATTCCTAAGCCTAGAAAATGTAATAACTTACATGCAATTCATTAATTCTCTACAGAAATTTATGTCAAGGTTGTCATCTGACAGAGACAACAAACCAAACCATATATGATGAGCTACAGTACAGTTGATGTACTAAAATTTTATGCGCTCAACCACTATGTCTTCATAATCAGGCAAAAAATAAACTAATATAATTTTAACACTTACCAGCCATTATTTTTATGAGTGACAGAATTTTTACTCCTACTATTTGATTCATTACCCCAATTATCATTATTACCCCAGTCATCTTTTGAGCCCCAACCATCTTTAGAGTTCCAATCATCCTTAGTGTCTCCCCAGCTATTATCATCCCCCCAATCTTCAGTGTCCCAACCATCAGATGTAGCTTGCTTTGATGGTTTATTTCTTGATGCAGCTTGAAATGGGTTCTCATTTGAAGCCCCAGATAAACTGCCATACCCAGAATTTCGTTTTGACCTAGTTGCCTGCATACTTTCATTTATTGTGTAGCTCTCTTGAATTCCTTTGTCTTCTAAGGGCTTGTTGATACTGTACACATTTGTGACATAAGACTGTAGGTTGTACCAGCCCTTTTGGCTTGCAGATTGAACCTAGAATTGTGATACATATGCGATACAAGAAAACCATTTTGGCAAAATTGGACATTTTGAACAAAATAATCAAAAATTTTAGTAGTGCTTGCTTCCAGCAATTAAATACATCCAAGATCAATTATTTTCTTCAAACAAATATCACTTTGAAAAAAACACTAATCCATTTGATTTGGCACTAAATAAAGTTCCATTCCAGTGAAAAAGGAAAGCTAGCATACTAGTTCCAGTGAATCATGAAATAAAATGCAAAAATGAAATCTAGATATAATGACTACCTTGTTGGCAAATCCAGACATTGATGATGAAACTTCATCCATAAGCTTTCCTTCATGAATCTGAAATGTTGAGAAAAACAACGATTATGACAATGCAAAATCTCTTACTTAGAGTCTAATATTGCAAAATATATAATGGACAATATATCAACAACAAAATAACCATATTTGTGTCCTAAGAAAGAATGGTCTTGTAGGTTTAACAATCAAAATAATAATCTTGAAATAAACAAATATTTTCTTTGTTGCTCTAACACTGACCTAAAAACATGCAAAATTTTGGCAATTAGAACTACTCTGCTTCATATAAATTGTGAAGTTCCCATGTCATGTGAAAGCAGGTTGGATCTTGAAAAATTTATTTGGTCCACACATTTGTCTGCTAAGCAGAAAGCCTATACTTTTGTCTATTTTAAGCCATAATGTACAGTCCACCTATTACCAACAGCTAAATGAAAAATTTGTTAATTTAAGTATCAACAGGAAAGAGGGAAAGTGCTGAAAATTTGACACAAATATGGTATGCATCAGTTACAACCTGTGCGAGCATAGCTGCAGTAAAATATGGACAGTTAAATGAAAAAAACGAAAATCATGATTGTGTAAAAACCCTTTGGGTAATGTCATAATAGGCCTGAATACTCATGTAAGACTAATACCTTTTGTGAAGTTGGTTTGATGACTGAGTCATTAACAGAAGCTCCAAATTTAGCAGCCTATAAAATCATTAAGATCAATCTAAATGTTATTCAACACAGTGGAGGCAAATATGAATACAGACAAAATGACTTTGCTATGATTGCTTAAAAATTTGCGCAAAAATGAGGAAACAGGGATTATGAAAAGATACATCTGAGGGTGGAGCACCATGAAGATACATGAAGATAATATCTATGTATCAACACTCATGAAGAAAGCCTCAAAAATTGCAACATAAGCATTGTAAAACTACACAATTTTTCCATCAGAGTTGCATTCCCATGAAACTCGCAGTGATTACTCAAACTATTCATGCAGCAGTTCACATCAAAGAAGTAAGCAACTACCTTTTCTGAAGCAGCTGTTGCAAACTGTTGAGCACCGCTGGCAAACACACTCCATCCCTAAAAAAATCAAAACTTGTCCTCAGTTTGTGACTTTAATTATTTTGACTTTACATTATTTAGCTTAGGCAAGAACAACACTAGAAAGGTAGAAATTAACAATCATTTAGATGAAACCCCCCAATATATATTAGGCTTGGACACATCAATATGCATCAACAAATCTTCCTACTTTGTCTGCTAATAGGGTGTCCACTGAGTTAAAAATGAAATTCCAGCCAGTGTCAGAAAAAAGTGAACTTTTCCCAGCCTTTTGGATAGAAAAATATACTGTTTTCCAGCTATACCATGAATTTTGATATGAAATTCCAGCCATTGAAGATGTGGTCTGACTATTGTCACACAGCATTGAGTGACATTAAGAAATTCAATGTCTTCTCATAAACCACCCCCAGAGTGTAAGGATCTACCAACCACCCTGGCAAAACATAGGGAAAACTTCCAATCCTAGGCTGACTTGTTCAAAAAGGTCCTGTCTCAAGTGATACTCAACAATCTTTTCTTCTTTAATCGTGTTTCTGGATAAGATCATTTTTCATCTAATAATGCTGTTAATTAAAATTGCACCCAAAAATTAATTTCCAGATTTTCCAGCCAAAGCAGAAGAAACATCTATGGTTTTCCAGCTTTTCCAGCTAAATTCTAAAAAAGACTCATTTTCCAGCTTTCCCAGCCAGAGTGGACACCCTGTGCTAATCAAATTTGGATGACATTGAAATGAAGCTCAGCAATATTATCACTCCTAGCAATTACTACAAAAGAGAGCATGAAAGGTTTTTAATGCCTTTACAGTACTGAACTGAAGCTTGTGAAAAACAAAATAAACATACTGTTTGAAGTGATGCAAGAGCATTATCCCAGCCTAGAAAAAGGCAGATACTTGCTAGTGGAAGAATTCGTAACACATGTTTTAAAGCAAATATTAAATTAATTTAATCAATATAAAGTAACTGCAAGAAAATATGAAATAAAAATTTTATCAGGGAGAAACAATTCTAAGAAGACGATCATAACAAAAGTTTACATTACACTTGAACATTCAGCAGTGCCAAAAATCTGCACATGGCAAAATCTTTGAAGTAATGCAATGCTTATTCACATTGCACCATATCATTCAGACAGCAAAACACTCAGGGGCATCATGGCATCTGTAGAGTAGGGGGGGGCAAGTTAAATGATTTTCTGAGAAAATTCAAAACCTTATCTTTACCAACAGTAGAAGTCTGAAAACTTTCTAACGAAGCATTAAAATTTCTGAAAATTGGACAATTTCAAAAACTTGGGTGGGGCCCACTGTCTGTGATGCCCCTGCAGTCACTGTCAGTCACAAAGCTAAGGGAAGGTGAAGGGAGCAGAGCCCCTAAATCCACTTCAACTGTCTATTTTGCCCCCAAGTTTCCTCAAGCTGGTAATTTACCCAGGTACTTTAGGCTGTCTGTCCCCTTGGGAGTTTACTATCCACAGTTACCATCACTCTGCTATATGCTATGTTGCATCATGATACAGTATAATACAGTGTCAGATAATCCAGATATTTGTAAAATCCAGATTTTTGGATAGTAAGGATTTTTGAATAATCCAGACTTTTCCATACAAAGAAATTTTACATAGTAAGTTAAACTGTTATTCCAGAATTTCTGAAAGGGGACTCCACTTTATCTTGATTTTCTATCAAATATTGAGGTCCTAAATGCTCAAAATTGTCAAAATATAAAATCAATATCATGAAAACACCCTTACAATATCTAGAGGACTTTTTGATAACTATTTCACCAACTGGTAGTTATTTCTTTCAGGGAAATGTTTGCTACAGGGCTTCACTAAATCCACACTTTCCATGTTTCAACTCAGTTTATACAAATTAACAAAATTAGTATGAAAATATTACCGGAATTCACAGGAAATTACTCAGTATGATTAGTTTCAGGCTGTACTTACATTATCTCAATCCCCATGTTGTTTTGTGTTTCTAAAATTTACCCTCCTGCCTATCTAGATTTCTGCTTAATCTCAATTTTCCCCCACTGCTGATCAATCCAGAATATCCAGAACACACTGCATACCAAATTAATCTATATAACTGTAACACGTATATCCATCTTATGCAGGATTACACTATACATTCTTTCTTTTATATGAAAAACATCTATAAGAAAATGAGGCTCAAATGGCCAAAATCTTAAAAAAATCACAAGGCTCAATTTCCAAACTTCAAAATTTTCATTTGCCAAAAATCAACACACCATTAGTATTACATTCAAAATGATAACGATAGAATTTAAACTCGGGCATAGAAGATCAGCAAACAAAGTACATGTCTATTTTTATAAGAGAAAAGTTTAAAAGAAAATGAGGCTCAAGTCGTCAAAATCATAAGAAAATCACAAATTACCAAAATTTAGTGTTTTTATTGGCCAAAAAATCAGTATTTCATCGTTATTGCATTCAAAATGTTAAAGATGGAATCCAAATTTAAGTATACAATATTAATAACGAAATTGTAAACCATTTTAGCCAGTTTATTTCAGTAAAACTTAAGAAACTTTTAAGAAAACCTCAGGTTCATTTCGGGAAAAGTTAAGAACATTGAGGCTCAGGCAAAATGACGGTTTTCTCATAAAAAAATGTGTACACATATTAGCCAGTTTATTTCAGCTAAAGTTAAAAAAATTTAAAGAAAATTTCAGACTCAATTTCAGATGCTCTTATGAAAAATTGTGCATATTGCTGTACAAAATATTTTACATATAAAATGCTTCAGAACAGTGGGCAATGGAAAGATGATACAAGAAAGTTACAATGGGGCTGACACTATACCATGGTAATAGATCTGAAATGGACCTTTGGTGTATTATGCTATAGACAAAAGCTAAAGAAAGGTTAACAGAAATCAACAGATGAATTACAAAAAAAGGAATAAAGTAAAATACTTTATAAAGATCATTGCAAGAATGTACCTGAGTCTTGCGTCTTTGGGACATTGCCAGGAGAGCTCCCAAATCCAACATATTTCCCTCCTTGACTTGGATGCAAACCTCTGCAAAACAGGAACCTCAGTCGTAGATTTAACACAAGCCATACCCAAACACACGCAAATCAAACTAAGTTTGCGATTGATTGCACTCGCAAATAGGTGTTCTTTGATGTTTTCTTCAACACTCCGATTTCATCATTTCGGCCTTTATTTTGTCTTAATTTTTTAAACCCTAGCATGTTCACTAAAATCATCACTAGCTTCACTATCAGGAACATCGTTCAGTCAGAAGGTGAAGAATTGCTTTTACGTTACTCATTTAAACTACGGTAGTCTCCTTATTTAACCAAATCTGTTGGAAAAATTTTATCTTTGTTGCACCTTAAACTTATTTTCTTTGTTTCTTACTTTGACTAGAGCGGGTGTATGCAAGTAATTTCTTAGCAGTGTGGATCGCAAGCGCAAAATCATTCGCGAGTGCTAGTTACCACACGCGCAGAATTATGCTCATAACAAACCCTGAAATATATATATATATATATATATATATATATATATATATATATATATATATATATATATTTAT
>OLMO02000252.1:11480232-11516008 GCA_900291935.2 Cassiopea xamachana
TATATATATATATATATATATATATATATGCATGTGTATATGTAGGTATGTACATGCTATATATAAATACTACAATTACCTACATACATAAAAGCATTCAAGGACCGATGCCTTGGGGAGGAAAAGGCTATGACTACCCCATGGACAATAAATACACATCACATTACACTAAATAAATGACAAGAAATCATAATAATCAAAGGAAAGAGGTAGAAGAGGGAAAAACTTAAATAACTACCTAATGAATAAACGTAAAAGAAACAAAAATAGAAATTGACCTCAGGGGCAAGAAGCACTAGCCAAGCAAGAAGTTATAGGTTTGGCACTCAGGTGCGGAATATAGTAGCAATAACTACATAGTTTAAGATCACTTACTCCGGCCTGGTTGCATTTTCCTCTTGCTTTCTAGCAAAGAAGTCATTTTTCTGAGAATCAATCTCAAGCCTGAAAGAGAATTGAATGTGGTTACACATATGCTGACAATACCAGAAGCTCCTTGATGCAAGCAACATGATAACAGTGATACGTCACTTAGAGATAGTTACTAAATGATGCAATATGATAGGTTCATGACGTGTTGCAAAGATACCCCCTCAATTTACTACGGGAAAAATACCCCCTGGTTTGAGATCACATGTTAATCAGTATCCGTGTAGAGTGGAATATGTGAGTTAGTGTTGTGATCGTGTAAAGAGAGATGGTGTGATCAATAGCGAAAGTCAGTTAGCGATGTTAGGTTTTTTTCATAAAATCATAAAAATCACAAACGGAACATTTAATTGTCTCAATCTGGCCCATATTTACAACATGACGTTATCACCCTGGCTACAATGTGCTTCTAGCTTATCCACTCTTCTATCCATTCAGCAATAGACCGGCCTATCCACTCATTCCTTCATCCATCCACCAATCTATAAACAGGGCTCATACCAACTCGCGAACCAAAATTCCCTGACTATTCCCTGACTATTCCCTGACTTTTCCTTAACTTATAGTCAAAAGCACCCACTTTCCCCCTGACTGCTATTTTACATATCTACAGAAATAGGCAAATGAAATGGAACCTAATAGATGAGTTATCTACATATATAACACCGTGCAAAGTGCTGAAGTTTGCATTTGGTGACAGCAAATGAAAGAACGACTTTGCGAACATCCATGCATGAATCAATGAAAATGATATGTGAACTAAACAACTTGTTTTCTCTGATTTTTCCCTGATTTGGATAAATATTATAGAAATTTCCCTGACTATTCCAGGTTTTCCTTGACTTTTCGTAAAAATAGCCTACTTTCCAGGTTTTCCAGGCTCATTATGAGCCCTGATAAATCCATTGATATCAACATACATCTATCCAATTCTAAATCCAATAGCCCACCAATCTATCTCAGCGGTCGAGAACCTATGGCTCGCGAACCACATGTGGCTCTTTTCAAGGCTGCATCTGGCTCTCTGGCTTGTAGACAAACCTTAGCAGATTTATTCAAAGCATAGCAAAACAGCGAATAACTCTACAAAGGCCTTCCAAAGTTACGACTTGTGTTGTCTTCAGTTGCTATGTAGCCCGAATTGCTAAGCTTGTATTGAATTAGAAAATGTTATGGTATCATGTGACGCCAATGCCCAATTGTATGGCTCTCATGGAACGCCATTTTTTTAGATATGAAGGCTTCCATGGCTCTCTCAGCCAAAAAGGTTCCCGACCCCTGATCTATCTAGACATACATCCAGAGACGTATTTCAATATATTTCAGGGGGGTGTTGGAGATTTTGCCCTGTGAAAATGAGATCTATAACCAGCGTATTGCTCAAATTGGTTTCTGTGACCCTTTTTTCTTAGTAACAGTTCGGTTCAGTTTCATATTTTAAAATTCCACTACACACATCTTCAATTAAAACTACACATAAAAAACGTAAAGGTAGTCCCGTGTACTTTCGTATGTAGGGGAGTGCCTGTTAGAGAGGACACTTATCCTGAGCCATCAGCATGTGAGGTAGGGTGGCCAGTTGCTTTTCTCGCCGCCTTTATCTCCCCAGTGTTCCCACTGGGTACCCATTTGCTGCTGGGTGAACAGTGAGCAAGCATTCAGTTAGGGCATCGAGTCAGGCTCGGACCGTAAACCTTCTGCATGAGAGGCATGTGGTCTAACCACTATGCTACCTCGCTCAAAAAACTAAGCATACATATCCAAAAGAAATTACAGAGAAACTAAATACCAAATACAAGATTCAATTAAAACTAAATGGAAAAGAAACTGCACAGAGGGGAATTTCTTAAGAAGGAACTCTCTCAATAGGTAGCCTAATCAAGGAGAGAGCACCCCTAAAAGTAGCTCATAAAATGGTCAAAATATGCCGAGTCAGTAGAACTGGGTCCGGTAAGTTGCCCTGCAAAATACACTGCACTGCCGTTTTCGCGCCGCGAAATGGCAAATTTTCAAGGTAGGGGGTGACTCATCCCCATACCTCCTAAAATTTCGTCCCTGCATTCCATCCATCCACCCATCTATCTTTTCATTCATTAAATTGTCCATCCATGAAACAATGTGTTTTGGGGGCATGGAGGGGGCGTCACGCCCCCAATAATTTTGAAATTGTAAGAAAGTTGGTTAAAAGTCGGCTATGCTGCGAGAGAATTGACCACATTGTTTACATGACCTTTTTTCTTCGTAACAGTAGTTGGTCAAATGGTCAAAACGCCCCCCTCCACATCTCTCCATCCACCTATCCATCTACCAATCCAAAAGAGTTATCCATCCATTAATTAGCTACTAAATCCTCTAGATTTTAACCAAGCAACAACACAATCTGGAACAAACAGGGAATTCGAAAGCAATGCTTGAAATACAATTTAAATAGCAAGCGAAGAAAAGTACATTTAAAATATTATTTAGTACTTTTCTAAGGCATACTACCAAAATTGTCACGAAACTTGAAAAACGATCGCTGAAAATGTCATAGTTTGTTTGCTTGTTTGACTCCCCCCGTGCATTAAAACAAACTCATATCCACACGAGTATACGCCAACGCACGAGCTCAATTTCACTAAATGTTAAGCTAGCATTCGTGGAATTGGGCTGCCCTTTAACCTTTAGCTCAGTGTCAAAGATCAATAATTCATTGGCTGTAGATAATGAAACGGAAGGTATATGAATTGGGAATAGCCATGGCCTATTTCGAGTCCACAGGAGAAAACTGATCTTTTGTTTCTAAATTTACACCAAGCTCTAATAGAACAATGTATTCTATTGAGAATTCTGGCAATGTATTCTGTGATTTGAGTTTAATATAGACTATATGACAATAGCACCAGCCTGTGCTTCGACAAGGACACCAATAATTAATCCAGAAATAGCAAAGCTCGTTCAAAGAACAGAAAAGCCGATTGTCATTGAGTTGGTAATGAAGATTATGCAATAGCAAATCAAACGAAACATCTGGGGCATGCTCAGTATTCTCTCGTTAGAAATGCACGTTTTTTACAAGGTCTTTTATGGTACAGTATTCAAACTTCTGTGCTTTCACGATTTTATACCACAAATTGTACAAGTTCAGATGCTTTGCCCAAGTTTCATGCATGCATGCATGCACACATTAAATGAAAAGGTAAAAAGCTCCATGAAATCCTAAAAAATTTTGGTCACCAAAGAAAAGGGAGCATACAGACATATCTTATGAATGCAAAATTTGAATTGTAAATGCACATGAAACAATCCACTTTCTTGGGCTTGAAGAATCCAGTTGAGCAATAATTTCTTTTAAAGCACTTTCCTAAGTAACAGTCACTCTTTTCTCAACAAACTTCCTAGTTCATTGTTCCCAGGAGGATGGGGAGTTCTAATAGCATTTTTTGACGATTGCGCAGGTGCTATTGGTGGCAACCACATACTTTGAAATTACTTCAATTTCTAAGGCATCATATCTTCAGGTGGCGGAAGCAATCTATGAAGCTATTAACAGTGTCTGCAAGAGTGGCATCACGGCTCCTCCACAATCGCTCATACATAAAGAGAGTAACTGGAACTACGATGGAAAAGGGCAGGGACACGACGAAGGAGGCATGGTTAGTGAGACATCCCATTTTTTTAAGGGTCTGCTAGCAGTTTCTCCGATCTTGGAAAATTTTATCTTTACGTGAGTGAAATCAAAAGAAGTACTGTTATTCGTAACATAAACTGTAACGGCAGCTATGTAGAAGATGCAATGCTCATCTATGAATCTTTCAGTAGAGTTTATCTTCTACACTACGACAATAAAATCCCTTGACACACCCCCTGGCAATAGACATCTGCAAGGATACCGTAAAGTGTATAAGGCAATATTAACAATCTGCTTACTTTGACATGCCAAGGAAACTTTCTAGATCTTCAGTTGTGTTTGCATGCGGACTGTTTGACCGTTGAGATTGATCATACTTGTTAAACAGCGCTGGAGTTGACTGCGAATGATGGAAGCTACTCGTAGGAGGTCTGTAGTCTCTTGCTGGAGAGCTTGCCTCTGACCAAGATCTGCCCTCTGCTAAAGCACTTATCTGATCAAAAGAAAAAGGATTCAGTTGCGTCTGTTCCTAGGGTGCGTTAACACATGTATCAAATCTGCTTTTGTGCCACTATAAAAGTGGTGCAAAATAATAATAATAATCTATTTGTTTTAAGTTGATATTTTTAGCTGGCTCACATTACATAAATGCGAGATAATTCAAACCAAATATTTACAATTTCCAGAAAAGTATAAAACTAATAAGCATTATCTTATCCTACAATTACACTCCTCTCCACTCCAATTTCTGATGTTCCTTTTGAATGCAGCGGCTGATGATGCTTTTTTTACTAAATCAAGAATGCTGTTCCACAATAGGCTACCTCAAAATTTTATAGAATCAATGTCAAACATCATGCTTTTTGCAGCAGGAATTTGTAGTAAATCTCTACTCCTGAGATCATATTTGACGTCTTTTCTTATAAAAGACTCTGAGATATCTCCTGAGAGCAAGTGATGGAGCTATACAGATATGTTTTACATTTGGCACTACCGTTTATCAGATTTACCTTGTGACTGTACAGTGTAAATGCAAGCGCTCAGGGGGCAATCAACAGAAAATCAACAGTGAAGTGGTAAAGTGCAGATGCATCCGCAAAATGAAGAAAATGCATTAACTGTTTCCTGAATTAATTAGATGAATACTCTCTTTTTTCAAACTTCATTGTATTGAATAACATATTATATATACTGCAAATGTAAACCTCTCTCTAATAAGGTAGTCTACAAATGGCTAGTTTGGTACAAAATGTCATTAAATTTCATACTCATTGTGGACAGAGGAGTCAGATGAGGGGTTAGAAAGAGAGTAGGTCAGGTGAGGTCCATGGCTTATTGCGGCAGCAGAAGATGTAGTAGGTTGTGCGAATGGCGATGTTTGTGATTTTAGAAATGATATATTTTTGGTGACGGCTTTCAAGCTTCAATTCATTACACATTTATAAGAATAAAGTTTATAAGAAGGTTATGGTTCAAAATCGCTGCAATTTACGAGTAATGCGAGTCTCAAGCTTCATCAAGACGCTAGACATTTTTGTATCCTATCTATGATCCTTTCGCATGTACTTTTATATTATCGATCTAGAATGTAAACTATTGCTTAGCTTTATGGAGTAATAAAACATCAAAAAAGATTGGAACATATTCCTTATATTTTTTTCATTAAAGTTACACCTTTGGTATATAAGAATAATTTAAGAATAATTCTAGGCTCAAAATCAAAAAAAATTAAGAATATTGAGGCTCGGAAAATATTTAGGTTTTCTTATAAAAAAGATAGCATCATTACATTCAAGGAAAAAATCGTTCAATCTGAAAGGCATGGTCGGTTAAAATGTCATTTCTTCACTCAATGGTAACACTCTCATTGAATTTGTCCCCTTAGCATTTATTCCCTGGGGCCATCTCTGCACATGGGATTAATAAAAATTACAAGCTGATATCACATGACGAGCCATCCAATCATTCTTGTATTCAGGGATGCCCAGATTTCCCAGCTGCAATGGGCAATGCCTCCAATGAGGGCAAATCATGGAGGTTCCACTGAAATAATGTAGTCTTGGAGGTGCATAAAATAATGACTGTACAAGCAGGTGCTTCTACAGACAGGGATGTCACTTCAATAAATTTTTGAGAGGCTTGCCCTGCAAAAACTTTGTCTGTGGCCTTTTTTGCTAACAGTAGTTGATCAAATGGTGCTGGGTCCAATAAGCTTCCCTGCATTGTACTGCCATTTTTGCCCTGCGAAATGGCAAATTTTCAAGGTTGGGGGCGGCTCACCCTCCATGGCCCCCTTAAGTTTTGCTACAGAGGCAGAGTAAAGCCTGCAGATTCCAAGTAATGGGGAAATTTTTTGATCAATTTCTCCATAAATGTGGGTAGTAAGAGACAATTTTCTCTATTAATTTATGTATACAGGGGTTTTATTAAAAATCTTCATAATCTTCCAAAGAATAACATTGAGATTGAATGGTGTAATTGACATTTGAAAAAGAGTCATGTCTAAAAGAGACTTCCTGCCCCTACCCACTCCTCCTATCCCCCAGTAAAGGAACCCCTGTTTGTAACAAACTTGTCCTACTGTCACACAACCTCTTAGTATCTATTTAGTAATTCTCAGGGGTGCAAACTGAAACAATGGTTAAAGAGATGTAGGAAAGTACTAGACCAACAGTTTGAGTATCCAATGCTAATCTTTCTGATAATTTCTAGTTTTGCAAATAACTATTCAGGGACCACTCAAAAAGTTCATGGCAAAAAAACTATGATTTTGACCCCCAACCCCTATGTAATGACTTGTCATACTCAAGCCAATACCCCCTCTTTGCTACATAACATTCTGGTATGAGACCCAGCCAACACCAGTCTCTATTCATGCACAAAATACAACTTGATGCAGTACAGCAAAAAATAATAGCTCAAAATTGCTCAAATTAAATACTAGTTAGGGATAGTGCAAGATTCAAGCATGATAAGGTTCCAAACTCTTTTTAATTGAGTATTTTTGGAAGCACCCAATTACACCCCTCACTCCCTACATTTTCTGTAACAGTTTGTCACAAAGATAGTGCATACCCCCAGCCCCTACCATTATGTATTTTTTGAACGACCCCCTCAGTCATCTACCATATTCTTCAATGGATTTTTTCTGTTAGAAACAGTCAAATGATAATCTTCTGGGGGTGTCACTCTCCAAAATTCCCCTAATGTGCCCCCAATCATTCCTTCTTTTTTCATGCACTAACTCAGCCTTCTATCAATCCATTCACAATTTCACCTAGTCATTCATTCAGCCATCCATTCATTAAAAACTGCTTTAATCTTTAACTCAGCTACTAAATCATTCATTCAACAATTTTCAAATTTATATGATTTCTTCTTTCCTCATTCAGCAAATTCATGTGGCCCATCCAGGCTCTATCAAATTACAAAATTTGAAAAGAAAAGGCAAACAATAGCGATGAATTATGCATTGAAGCCATCCCACTCATCTGTTCACATGTTCATTAGAAAAATACCTCTTTACAATTAATTTTCTAGTAATTTTCCTCTCTCTCAGAAAAACCTGCAACAGAGTTTACCTTATCTCTGTAGAGTGCAGCTGCCTTTGTGTTGTACTTGTCATGAATTGACATGCCTTCATTGTAGTCACTTTGTGAATTGAAAAATTCCATTGCTTTCTTATTACCTCCAACCTAGCCATAATACAGGCAAATTTTGAATTACTTAACAAAGTATGGTGTATTCAATTCTAAACCAAAGCAGAAAAGACACAATTATATAACTCTATGACCCTCAAAAGATTGGTGATAAATGCTAGTAGCTAAGTGTAGAAACAGAGCTAGGTAAAGAAGCTTACTTGTTAGAAGCACTTGTGTAAAGCCACACTTAGGTATTTTTCATTGTAAAAATCAAAAGGTGCACCCTCCAATGCACAAATTTGAAAAGCTTTAATGCTAAAAGCACCATTTTTCAAAATAGTCTTATGTCATTCCACTATGTTGGGAGCATTGGTCATTATACTTTTCATATACACTTTAGAACTGAAACAATTGACAAGCTAAACCAGCTGACCACCTGTTTTGGCTCACCACTTGTTTCAGTACTGAAGTGCAAAACAGTGGTGAGCCAAAATAAGTGATGTGGTAACACCCAAGGATTGAGACAACAGGGTCGATGGCCCAAAGTATGTAAAAACAACTGAGAAAGAATTGACTGTAGTGCAACAAGGTGTAGTACCTTCATCTTTTCAACTTCAGCATCTTTCCATTTGTCCATTGTGACTGATCTTACAAAGCTAAGAATACAAAATAATATTTGAGCAAGATCAATTGAAAAAAAATGCAAGCAAAGCATACTAGGGAAACAGCCTCAGCAGGTAGAGGTGGTGCCTGGGGAGGCTAGGGGTAACATGCTATAGCCCCCTGTAAGAAGGTAAAAAACTATTTTCCATAGGTTTTTGGCATTATTAATACCCTGAAAACTATATTTTAGCCCCCATCAGAAGAGTCCTCCCCCCATTGGAAAATTCCTGGTACCATCCCTTTCAGAAGGTATAGAATCCTACATCTCAGTCTTTATTTACCTAACCATTCTAGGATGCAGCCACACCATAATGTTATGCATCCTATTTTGTTCTCTAGATTAGTAATCCATTCCAAGCTGCAGACTATATTAGTATATTGGATTAAGTAATCCAACCCAAGCTGCAGACTATACTAGTACATTGGATTAAGTAATCCATTCCAAGCTGCAGACCATATTAGTACTTTGGATTAAGAATCCATTGTAACATGCAGACACACTAGAAGATAAATTATCCTATACTTCTTCATTGGATAAGACGTCTACTGTAGAAAGGGTAGAAGCTTCATATAATATGAAAAAATCAATCTAGGATTCCTAGAGTCTTCCATACACACTCCAAACTAAACAGAACATGGAGGTGCCAGGTAATATCCGCTGACATCAACTTGTATTACGTTTTTGTGGGGAGATCAGCTTGTGTCTAATACAATATCTATCTGGCTTGAGCAATACTCTCAGCAATGTCAGCAAATCTTTCAAGATGGTTTGGCAGCATTGCTCAAGAAACTTTCAGGAATATGACAAGAAAATCTAACATGACAGCATCCAGAACTAGTACCATCATAAGTCTCATCATCACCTTCATAATCATTGTGACCATCATCACCATACTAACATGCCTGTCATGCACAAGTTAATCATGACTGTCATCATGACCTGCATACTCCCCTTAATGATCATCATCATAAATCTTAGTAAGGTTGCCAAGATCAGTTCAGTTCATTTCAAACATTAAACAACTAACAAAACAATATAGAACTTAATAAAACTAAAACATAACAGCAAAACTACATAAAAAATTGTATAAAGAGGAATTCTTGAGTAGGTGCACTCTCAGTAGTTCAACATACAGTAATTATCTTCTACTACTGTTAAATATCACTATCAGCTATACCTAAGGTGAACTCCAAGCCCTCTATGTTTCCCAGAACAGTCAAGGCAAATCCAGATACCATATGTAACACTGACCCATTGTGGATTGTGGCCACCACATTCAAAGCAGCACTAGAAGAGAATAATAAAAGGTGTAATTCTAATTTGTGATGGCCCAGTGATGACTGGAGTGATGAGCCAGTGGTAGAGCGACTGCCTCACAACCAGTAGGTTGTGGTTTCAAGCCCTGGCTGAGTCACACCAAAGACTTTTAAAATGGTACTCACTGCTTTCTCGTCTGGCGCTCAACATATGAGAATGGAGTGGGAAAGTTAAACTCACAGGGCTACCAGTGGACCAGCCCCCCCCCACTGTAGCTTTCACTGCATTTGCAGACGCATGGCCTAGGGCTATAGAAATGAAGATAGGAACCACCCTATGCGCAATTGGGCACAGGAAAGGACTTTGACTTTTTTGAATTCTAATTTGTGGCCTGTAATGACCAAGTGATCAAAGTGCATTATTGCCAAGTTATTCTCATAGGCATGCAACTAGGAACTTTTGAGGACAGGAGTCCAATCCATGACACAGGGCTCATCAGAACTCTTAAAGAAGATACAGCCTTCAAACACCGTTTTTCAGGTCCATTACACTCTTTTCTTTATAAAAACAATTTTGTAAGAGCATCAGTCTGAAAATTGTAAGAAAATTGAGAACAAATTAAGAACAATGCTGAGCCTGAAGCCTTGTCATAAAATGTAGTTTTGAAAAACAATGCAGAAGCTTTCCACTAACAAATGGACATGAAATGTCCTTTCCTTGTTAACCTGTAGAGAATTGACAACCTTGAGACTTTTTCCTTGATTTTCACAAATTAGTTACTCCTAGTGAAACTAAATAATGTGCTAACATTGCCTATTTATAATTTTTTACAACCTATTTTAATAAAATATAGTACTATGCAAGAGAGATCATTGTGGTTGCAATTTTGGCAGTCAATCAGTCAAAACATTCAATGTTTTCTTGTCTATTGTCTTTCTATGTATTTCTAAATGGCCTACAGGCTACTAACTTAAGAAGAAGTTAAGGATAATTCAACTTTAAAATTTTGGAAAATTTAGGAACAGCAAGCCCGTACCTCAATTTTACTGGCTCTTATAAAAAGAGAATGTAGCGGAGGAAATACTATAGAAGATTTACTGATATCATTGCTCTGAAGGCCAATGGTTCTTAAAGCTATTCCTATCACAGCAGAGAAAGGAAAATGGGAGCCAGGAGCCTAGCCCCATGAAATTTTTGGGACCAAGCCTCTTTTATGTAAGAGAAACTCCCTTCTTAAATTGATAGGGCAGTATAAACTTATTATCTTTGTTGCACCTTAAACTTATTTTCTTTGTTTCTTAATTTGACTAGAGCGTGCGTGAATTTCTTAGCAGTGTAGATCGCATGCCCAAAATCATTCGCGAGTGCTAGCTACCACACTTGAAATATATATATTATATATATATATATATATATATATATATATATATATATATATATATATATATATATATATATATATATATATATATATATATATATATATATATATATATATATATATATATTTATATTTATATATATATATATGTGTGTGTGTGTGTATGTGTTTGTATATATATATATATATATATATATATATATAAAGTAATAAAGGAAAACGGCAAATTTAACTACCATTTCATCCCTACATGCCTGTTTCGTGGTTGCCCACTCATCACTGAGCAACCACGAAACAGGCATGTAGGGATGAAATGGTAGTTTAATTTGCCATTTTCCTTTATTACTTGATACAGCTCTACCACCCTGGTATTGAGCACTATATTGCAGAATTCATCACTACACTATAAGATATATATATATATATATATATATATATATATATATATATATATATATATATATATATATATATATATATACATAAATTAAAAACATATTTCAGTTACATGGTGTTAGGGTGACATCAAAACACTACTCAAACAGCTGCTAATGCTAGCAATCAATAATAGGAGCTAAAGACAATGCAAAAGAATAGATAGTCTTTCTATTCAAAATTCCCTGATTTTCTTTGATTTTTGTGAAAAAACTGGCAAATTTATCTGAAATTCTCATTAATAACAACAGTCTTATTCCAACCAGAATCAAATGAGATTGCTTAACTCTACAATTGTTTCTGTGGACAATTACAGACTTCCCTGGTTTTTCCCTCACTTTTATATCAAACTCCCTGATATTTCCCTGCTTCTATGTTCACCATGGATATATAATAGACAAATTGTGTAGTATTAGGTTCTCCTGTATATTAATTCCCTGTAATAAACAATAAACCCCAGTGCTTTCAATGAAAAAGGAGGAAATATGCCAACAGGTGTAGGGGGTGCATCTATTTGAGGAGTTCAGGTGCCAAAAATGAACCAAAATTTGGGAGATAAACAATATAACTGATCAAATTGCTTACAAAAACATTCAGCTTCCAAGGAAAAAATTTACTAGTCAAATTTAATGGGCTATGCAAGTATTATTTATGGAATTATTTCAGCTACATGGTTGGTTCATTTTTATAATTTATTTTCACAATGAACTTTATACACAGTAATTCAAGAATCTCTAAACAAATTTGCTTTACATTCACTGCAGTCTAACAAGCTCTTTAACAATGATTCATTGGCTTACTTTTAATACTGATTGTAATTTCCGCAAAAATGAAATACATTGACATTTAACCGATAAAGTTTTCTCAACGTATTTGACAAGAATCGATGAGACATTTCCAGAAAGGTTCACGTGTCGTCAAACAGCTAGGATGCTACAGCTTATTAACAGATTATTCATGTATATCTATGTTTAAAACTGTAAGGATCTTGAATATATAGACTTCATAACTTCAAAATCTATGGAATGCTGTCATGAAAATCCAACTACGTTGCCCTTCATGATCCCTTAGGCCATTTCAAAACTAGGCCAATTTGACAAGCATCAAGCAGAATAAAAATGGCACTTACATTGTTTCCATCTTTAACTTTAAGCTCTTTCAAGACCCTCCTGGTTCTAGGACTAGCCATTTTTCTATGGAATGTAAAATGGCTTGTTCTCTAAAAACGGGCTTTCTTCGATAGGCTGATCACATAGAAATATTTCTTACGAAAATACCGGCTGTGCTTGTGCGCATGCGTCTGCTGATCAGCTGAACAACTACGTGTTCCAAACATTTGATGACATCATTGGTAGAAGGAAGTAGAGATGTTCCAATGCATTGGTTGAAAATATCTCTTCTCAATTTTATTTTTCGAAGAGGGAATTGTTGGAAGTAGGGTTCAGAACTGCAAACGAACATGTAATAGAGCCAGCAGCGAATCCATAAAGGGGTATGAGGGAGGCTGTAGCCCCTAGTATATAGCGTGTCGGTAAATTTGCTGGATATGAATAGTGCTCGTCAGCGTTGTATTGCTGATAAAACTCAAGGAAAGTCCTACTTTTCGGCAAATAAGACTCGAGTTAAGTCTGTTTGTCGGCAAGTTGGGGCTCTGCACACCACCAATAATCGTCCTAAGCTTCGCCTCTGAACAGAACAATCGAACGCAAAATTGAGCGCCAAAGGATAGATCAGAAAGATTCCTTTGCCCACACCTTTTCAAAGCAAGGTACCTTCCCTCCCTGTCAGAAACATTACGTATAGGATAAATAATCGCTTGTTATAAAAAGCAAAGCAAAAATTAATTTTAAGTAGATTAGCGTGTAAAATTGCCTTTTGGCCTAATCATGTTGTCAAAACTGACAGAAATTTGGTATTTTGAGAGAGTTTTCTCTCAATCTGTTCTTGCATTTATGCCTTAGTCTAGCGTATCTAACTATTGTGAAAATAATGATGCCTAATAAGGAATGCTAATTCCAAAACAGAGAAGTTCTTTCAGGATACAGCAGGACCATGGCATCCAGCTTACAAAAGTAATTTGTGAAGAGCTATACCTATCGACAGCATAAGTAGGATGCACAGAAAGGGCAGGTGATCAGGAGTGAAGCAAAGGCAATTTTTTGGTGGGGTGGAAAACCATAATTTGCCGCAAAAGAAGACTTCCCTTCGAGCTTTGTCAGTAGTAGAGCATGGACTAGTATAATTGATGTACTACAAATGTGCCGACAAGGTAAATGTTGGGTGGTGTGGAACCCCCTGCATCTATCTCTGTGGCCATATCCCTGCAGGTGGTGGCTATATGGTAACAAATATGAAAATGCTCATATGTATCATGGTTTATAAGGCATTTAATGCTGAGGCACCTCTTTACCTTCTATTATTATTATTATTTTCATCATCATGATACTCTTTCAGCTCTTACATAAATAAATAAAGGTATCTACATAGAAAGTAAAATAAAATACAAAATCTGTTGCATAAATAAATAAAGGGGTATTTAAACTGATCTACCAGGAGGTTATGTTAGGGGATATCCAATTTCTGTATTGGTTTCAATCACTGGCCCAAGAGGTGGGTTTTATAGAACAGTTTACTAGAGTCTCTATTATAATAGGTATAAGTTTACGCGACTCTAAATTGAGCTTAAGGCCTCCGACATTCAAATCTAGGCATGTCCAAAATTTCTTTGCTTACAGAGGATCATCTGTCTGGTACTCCCTACCTAGTGAAATAAAATCTTCCAGGACTTTTGGGTCATTCCAGAAAAAAACTGAAGGCCATGCTTAGGGAAAAGACTAGAAAAATTATTTTAGCTTGTTATTTCTCGTGTGCTTTTGTTTTGATATAGATTATATTCTTGTGTAAAATAAATTTAGGTTCTCACACACACCCCTAACACCACTTTATGGCTTCGCGGCTGGCTCTGTTAAATGTTCATTTGCAGTTCTGAGCCCCTACTTCCAACAATTCCTTCACGGATTCTAAACATGCTTGACAAAATGTTAGATGATGTGTTATGCGTTGGTGTTCAAACTGATCACACCTTTCATTGCCAAAATGTTAGGTGATGTGAGATAAAATGTTAGATCAGTGTGACAAGGTCCTTTGTAAATCTATTCTGTTTACAAATAAACCTATTGTTAAGTATTAGAAGTAGTATTTGTTTGTAGTGGCCTGTCATCCAGTTTGCCCATCTTTTTTATATCAAAGAAGCATAGTATATTTGTTCTCCAATCAAGATCATCACACCTGCAATGCATACCTATATTTGATACACTCATTACGTCTCCATTTAGGTTCTCAGGTTTATATCATTATATCTTTCACGGCCTTTTTATGGCATATGATAGGTGTGCACGGGCTGTGTGCTGATCTCCATCAGCATGATGCCGCATTAGGTTTTGCAGGTTATCATGTAGATGCAGCTGTAGATAAATATATTCATATATTTCTTCGTAAGTATTATTTTAATTAATTTTAACATGCTCCCCTGTAGAACAGGCATGTGATTCTGAGGGACCACAATGTATAAATATTTTAAAATTAAATGTATGAGCGGTGTTACTTGGAAGAATAAAATGAGAAAGAAGTTGGGGAGACATAGCTCTAGGAAAAGCAGTTTATTTAATAAGAGAAGGGAATAGAGGCACATGGATGAAAAATGTTAATATGAAAATAGGTGGTCCATGAAGGAGAGGAAGGTCTTTTATAAGATAGATGGATTGCATTGGACAGACTCTGAATGCAAAAAAATAATTCTGTCACGTAGTTTGAAGGCAAAAAGGTCTGAAGGGGATTCGTCAATGCATCGACCCCATTTGAAGATAGGGTCAGATAATCAAGGGAAGGAAATGATTTATGTAGTGTAGAAATCCGCAAAACCGCAAAAACCGAAAGCCGTCAAAAACCGCACAAGCTTGAAACCGCAAAACTGCACATAAAAAACCGTAAAAATCCGCAAAACCGACTTTGAAAAAAAGTCATTGAAATTGGACAGAATTCCTTCAAATTTAGATACATACGCTAGACTACTTTTTACATAGATAAGTATAACTTTTTTTAAATCAGTAAATTGAGTAAATTTCAACCCAGAACCTAATTATTCCAAGTGTTATCGGATTAGGGATCTGGAAGCTGGTCGTGAAATTCTTGGAATGACATTTCATCGAATACGTCGTACTTGGAAAAGGTGATCCAATGTTCTGTTATGAACTTTTTGTCTATAGTTTTATAGTTTAAAATTGCTCCTTAATTCCGCAATTGTCAGAGCTGAATCAAAGTTTTCTTAATTACGTCATTGCTATTGTCTGGGAAAGGTTGTCCTTCTTTGATTCCTAACGTACTCTATTGTTCAACAGTAACCATAATTTAATTTAAATTTTTTGGTACAAGCATCGAATATCTCCACATCTATTCTGGCTTCAAAAGTATTCTCCTTGACCAGAACTGGACCAATCAGCTTGAACACACAAACATAATTGTTGTAAATTGGGCGAGCATAGGATAAGAAAAGGACTACATGTGAATTTTATTCTAATTAATCAATCAAATGGAAGGTATTCACATTATTCTAAGTTCGGTGATATCAAGTTCTACTCTACTCAACTCAATTCTCAATTCCAATACAATTCTAAATCTGCTAGCGTATACAACTCATGCATATTAAATAGGCGTAGGTAATGGGAACATAGGGAGAGCACGCTGAGAAGGCGCAACAGAAGTGCCCGAAACAAGAGCCCAGTGCCCCTTTTAGTCCTCAGCTGCGGCCCTTCTCAACAATAATCATCCAAATAATCTGTATCTTTTAGTCTGAATGAGCGATTGCAATCCGGCTGATGATTACCAAATGTTTGTATTAATTGACTCTTTCTTTGATCCAAAAGTTCTTGTCCTCAAGTTTAGACCTATAAATTCTCAATATTGCATACATGCATAATACACTACACATAAAAGTTTATGAAAACCGCAAAAACCGCAAAACAGCGGTTAACACAAAGCTGCAAAAACCGAAATTTCAAAAACCGAAATTTCAAAAACCGAAATTTCAAAAACCGAAATTTCAAAAACCGAAATTTCAAAAACCGAAATTTCAAAAACCGCAGTCGGTGTTCAACACTAGATTTATGGTGCTTTCTCTCTTTACTATAACTGCATTTAGCTCCGAAATACTGCTAGTTATCTTGGTTTATAGTAATACCGACCTTAAAGGCATACTGGTGTTTCCCTGTGCACAGGGGTGAGGCTAATGGAAACTGTGGGGGAGGGATGGGCAACCACAATTTGTCGACAAAAAGACTTCCTCCAAGCCCAATTCACCAATGAAGGCTTCCCGAGAGTTTTACCTTAAATAGAAAGTTGACTAGCACTAATGACGTATTGCAAGTGTTTACTGACAAGCTAGATGTTAGGGGTGTCTCAATCCACATAATTGATGACTCATGGGTTCATCATAAAAATTGATTTTCCTAGAGAGTTCTGGCCTTGATTTCTGAAGCCTAATTTGCAATTGATTGGAAACAAATGTCGAAGTTTCAAGGACACGTACACTTCATATAGCATGACAATTATATTTGTTTGCTGTCAATAATGCGATTTCGCTAGCGTTAGCATGTGCAAAATAGTAAACAAACCATCAGTAGCAAACAAACCATCAACCAGTCTCCAAAATTCATATCTTTGACGTCTCACACACGTACATACGTAAACAAGTAGAATGCTTAATTGAGAATGTGCTCTTAATTAAGAAGCATGTGCTTAACTTTCAATGCTCTCAATGACTAGAAACTACAGCTTTTTCCTTAAAGACAATTGACATACTAACGCATGTTTAATGACGTAAAATAATGGAGATCAAGCTTAGCAGCAATGCATGAAATCAAGTACATAAAATCTGGCTTGCCTTCCTAACAGATTAAAGCTGCTGTGGTTTAAAGCTATACCTCCCCACTAACTCATATTTCAAGCCGAGCTACAAATGACGCCTCAAAAATTTCAATTCAAGTGTGCGACAGAAATTACCTGTAATGCAACTAATTTGTTTTACAAAAAGATAAATTAGTGAAAACAAATATGCATTCTAGCCTAATCTGAAAATTTATAAATTCATACGCCATTGTTTGTCGAAATTTTATATTTTATTGACAATGCCTTGGTACACACAGGAAAATTTTTGCTTTAAATCAAACAAAGTCGATCCATTCTTAGCTAAACAGTGCAGAGATGTAGTGACATGGCTGCTCACCTTCCTCAAACATTGCAAATAACGAAACATGTTGTAGAGTTGCACAACATAGTAGATATCCTCACGGGTGTAACTTACACCTAAGAAAATATCGACTACGCCATGTTGCTCGTACACCGTGTAAGAGTAATCTGGCTTTATCATTATCCTCCCTATCTTGCATTGCAGTCGTGTAAAGTATCAGCACCACCACGAACCTGCTCCCATTTCGCCCCCGAAGTGGGCCTAGGACTTTCCCTTGGGTCAGTTGATTGCCTGTCAGTTGTTTAAAAGAGGTAATCGAGTCAGCTACACTCAATCCATTCTGTTAGGCCCCAACAGTTACTAGGCTGAGCTGTAGCGTGAGCCATTGAACCTGCTTCTCACTGAAAGGGCATGGTTGGACAGTTTGCCACAGGTCATCAACATCTGCCCTACTTCTGAATCTCTGAGACATAAATCACTATCATCTTAAGGGCAGTTGTCTCTCTGTGCCCGCTTGCCACCACGTGGAGGTCTCCAACCATGGACTAGCCATCATAGTCATCCTCATCATCATCATCATCATCATCATCATCATCATCATCATCATCATCATCATCATCATCATCATCATCATCATCATCATCATCATCATCATCATCATCATGAACATCATCATCATCATCATCATCATCAACATCATCATCAACATCATCCTCATCATCATCACCCCACTGTTTACCATTTGCGCTGCCCTCCCTGATGTTGAACTCCCACGTGTGCTCCTTCACTATTTACCTCTAGGTCTTTCTTGGCCGTCATACAGCCCTTCCGCCTCCTAACTCAAGGTCCTGCATCACGACCAACTGTCCTGAAGTTACGCAGATATTGGGGGGGCGTAGTACCCATACATTCCCCATTTCCACATCCCTACCTCCTATTTTACTATAGCCATCCATCACAGCGTTCGCTGATCACAACTCCCTAACCTTGATAAGTTTCTATAGCTGTACTATCCAACAAGCAAGAGCTTAGAATATGTCTTCTACATCGCTTCCAGACGCGTTTGCCAGCTTTCATTTAGTGAATATAGGTTTTCGAAACAATGGATCAAATTAAGCGCCACGCTTGACGTTTTTGAATGGGGTGCACAGAAGCGAAATTTCTGACGTAAGTACTTGTTCTCATTTTACCAACAATTTGCACGTTTGCCAAATACACATTATAATTGTGGGGGTGTGTCACCCACACACACTCTAGAATATTCGCCCTTGATCAAACTATTGTTCACTGTCGCTTCTTTCGCAAAGTGAGAGCAGCTCCTTTCAATTGTAAAGCCTTCTCCATATGCAGCTACAACCTTCTTAAATTATATGAAATTTGCTGTGTAGTCTATCTGCTTGAATTACGAGCTGATAGTTAAGCGAGATATTGATGAATTCGAGTCATCACATAAAGTCTTGATGATAATTGATGCAATATATCTATTATAGATGATGGAATCATCATCTCTCTTTGTCGCTGATAAAGCGCTCGAAGATAAAAAGGGTTCAGAGTAATTGGAAGCCAGCCTCTAATATGACACGATCTGGAAAGAAGTTCTATTAACGAGTTAATGTAATCAATGTCGCTAACAATGAAGTGGCGTGCAGCTCTTGCAAAACTGAGCATTTCCCTTCGGTGTTCATTAAAACTGATTACGGTTTTGATTGCCTGTGAAAATTCGCTTCATCACTTCACGAAGAAGCATGCCATTAGCAACTGTGAGTGATTTCACGTTAATTTCATAAAAATCGACTCAAAATTAAACTATAATTACTAGTTTAACTGCACAAGGAAATCTTCTTTGTATTTTTGTATATTGGTTTACAATTACGCGTGAATAGCACGATTGCAAAGAGTTATCAACGCGAGTTCCTCATTCAAACCTTTTCAACGGGGGTTGACCGCCATTAGTCGATGATCTCTAACAAGAAATTTGTAATAGGATCTTCACAAAGATACGCACATTTCTTAAAGGAATGCTTACTTTCTCGACATTCTTGAACTTTCCTTGATTATAAGCCTAAGATAATTGTTTAATTCTTGAACAACAAATGTAATCTCGACTGAAAATCAAAAGAAAACTTCAATTCTTTGTAAATGTTTTACTTTATCTTGACAAAAGTACACGAACAGAACAGCACTTTAAATTTGGCATCTACAGCAGAAGATTTAATCTAGAAAATTTGAATAGACGAACAGTCTAGGCTTTGTTGAAGCTTTAGCACAGCAGTCGGGGACCTATGGCTCGCGACCCACATGTGGCTCTTTTCAAAACTGCATCTGGCTATCTGGGTCGCAGACAAACAAAACAGACTTTCTGCAAAGGATTGCTAAACAAGGTCTTCCAAAGTTACCAATACTGTTGCCTTCAGTTGTCATATAGCCCGATTGGCCAAGATAGTATCGAATTAGAAGATTTTGTTGTCCCATCCTACATCAATGCCCAATTGTATGGCTTTCATGGAAAGCCAATTTTAATATGAGGCTTCCATCGCTCTCTCAGCCAAAATGTTTTCCACTCCTTCTCTAGCATTTCCATATTCTTAAATTATTATCAAATATTAGAAACCTTGAGTCTTTATATTCTTGTAGCTTATATTCTGATATATAGAAGTGTTTCTATCATAAAGATTTACGGTATTTCCATGTCTAAAACTGATTAGATTTATCTAAGATTAATTATTAGTGGCATCACCATTCACTCTCACTGCGCAATAGAGGTAGTTAGGGCAGCTCAAGAAAGAGAAGATTAGAAAAAAGAGAGTTGAGGATTCAACAGTGCTTCTACGCAAGACCGTAGCAGCGGTCTGAGTCGACTTTGGACAAGAGGAAGAAGTGCAGAATTACAAAACATTGAGCTTGTCGTGCTTCAATTCTGTTACAACCCCATGCATGAGAATTGTGAAATACATAGCATTGAACTGTCACAGCTTGCAATACAATATGATAAATGTTTCAGGCATTCTTGCTTCTATGAAGTCATCCACATATGTAGAAGGTATGTAACTCAGTGGGAGAGTAAAGTTCAGTAAACACTCTCTTTGGCACATATTGAAATGTCGTAATTCAATGAATTGGGCCTATGTTTCTTTACATCTTTTGGAGTTAGTTGATAAGCTTTCAATATTTTTCCTTTGAAAATGTAAATTTACGTCACAGTTCCCTGCTACTTACAGTTCACAATATATTTTTCTAAGCCAATGATTCTGAGATAGACAGCAATCCGTCATCATAAAGTACCTACCAGTAGGGATTGATTAAACTGCGTAGGAACAAGTGAATGACTGAGGAAGGTTTATTATACCTAAATTGTGAATTCTGAGAAGGGTTTATTATATTTAAATATTCCTTTTACACACCCCAATAAAAGGAATATTTAGGTATAATAATCCCTTCTCAGAATTCACAATTTAGGTATAATAAACTTTCCTCAGTCATTTACCTGTTCCTAAGCAGTTTAATCAATCCCTACTGGTAGGTAGTTATGATGACAAGGCCGTGTAAGCTAAAGTAGTGATTCATTACCATAAATTTCCATTAGATCTTAGGTCAAGCAATTAATTGTAATCAATTACGCTGAAATTCTTTCTAAATTAGCCATTGGTGAAGAGGCGGTGAGTAGGGCAATAAAATAAAGAAATGCATCTGTCAAGTTGACCTCACGAAACTTCGTAAGCCATGACTTTATTTCATTATATTTCACGGTTTTTCCATGCAGAGAGCAATGGAAAGCTTGTCATGTGTAAACTTGCTCGTTTTTTGTGCAATCTTAGAAGTGCCACGGCGTTAACAAGAGAAAACACGATATTCGATGACAGTAGAGGAGGCTTTTATACCTCTAACCTTATCAGCTACCATATGTCCTCTTCTAAACGCCGTGGTGCTTATAAAATTCCTTAGATTGAAAGCTTGGCGTTCATTGAGAGATATATCCTCACGCTAGCTGAAATTTTAAAGTGTTTAAAAAATGCTATGCAAGCTGGAAAGTTAGAACTCATAGAACTGCGCTACTGAAATGGGGATTGATTCAAGCATTCACTCTGTAAGCATCTTTTTATAAGAAAAAATAGTTTATAAGAAAATGAAGCTCAAGTGGTCAAAATCTTAAGAAAATCTTAAGAAAATTACGAAGCTCAATTACCAAAATTTAGTGTTTTTATTGGCAAGAAATCGATGTTTCGTCGCTATTGCATTCAAAATGTTGAAGATGGAATTCAAATTCAAGCATACAATATTGATAATGAAAGTGTAAGCCATTTTAGCCAGTTTATTTCTGTAAAGTTAAGAAAACTTTAAGAAAATCTCAGGCTTAATTTCGCGAAAAGTTAAGAAAATTGAGGCTCAGGTAAAATGAAGGTTTTCGTATAAAACAAAGCGTGTATATGCGGCGTAAATTGCAAAAGGGAGTTCAGAAGAGGGCGGCGTTAAAGATAGGAGTGCAGTAATGGCTAACTCCACTAGCATCGAAGTCCTGTCAAAACTTGCATGACCAAGTTTAATAAGATAATTTTTGATTTTCGAATATTGCTGTTCCCAACAGAGTAAGCACTAGAAAATTTGTGAACAATTTCATTTTAAGTAATAATTAATTCAAATATTTTGAAATGACGATAAATTTATTAAGCAATTGAATTAAAGTGCGCTGCAAGGAACTGCACGACTTGAAGCAAATAGCTAATCGATAATCCTACAATGTAAAGCTTTTAACTTCGTGTTTTTGTTAGCTATATTGGATGCTAATTATAATCAGTTCGATGCTGATCCAGCCCAGTAGTAAACATGTGGTAACCGTATTCAGCATGAGCAACAGCTGTACCTCAAAAGGAATCCGCTCCATTGGTATATTTTAAAACATGTCTAGCAAAATGTGTCCAAAAGATGTCATGGCACAGCTTGAACAACAGTCACAAAAGAAAGCTGCTGTTTTTCTCTAACGCATTGCTTACTTGTGAAACTTTATGCCATAAGTGGAGAATGACTATCTAAAAACCCATTCTGCATGCTTTAACATATTTTTAGGAAACAGGCAGAAAGACGTTGCAAATGTAGCCTAGTTGTTGTGTGAAGGAGCCACATCAAGGAGCCTGGGCCGTAAAATATTCTAAGTGTTATCAGTTGGTCGATTATACATTTCATTTTTTTCCAAAGTTCAACCTGCAATCTTAAATACTAGTAATTACCATCCCACATCCTTTACCCAATAATAAACCTAGGCCATACAGGACAATGATATCTGCTTGAATCATGATCCTGGCTATTTAAGATTTTCGACTTACGATTTTTGCTTTGATTAATTTAATGGCCTTTTTCTCATTGTAACAGAAACGTATATTAATCATAAAGAGCTGATGCTTTTAGAGTGTTAAACAAATTTGCATAAGCCTTACATGAATTAAAACTATTAATTTTCTAGTAAAGCATGCACCTGGAATTTATTGTTGCACCTTTTAAATCATAATGCGTAAGGAGACACTTTGACGAATTGTTCTGAAGCAGACATTAGCATTTCATACCCAACCACATCATCATAAATGGCGACAGGATGCTGTACTGAAAGGTAAACTCGGGAGCCAAGGACTAGCAAGTCAGATGCAGATCTTTTTGATTGTATCTGTCTCGCAGATAGCACTTGGCTGACGCTTCATAGTATCGCAAAGAGAAAATAACTTTTCTAAAATTTCAAAACAACCCAAAACAGAAATGACTACGTAAAAGCACCGCTCAAAATACGTAATATCCAAATACATGTCTATGCGACCACCGTTATACAATCAATTAAAGTTCAAAGTTCTTCGCACGATAAGTTTGCCGTTCACAACAACGCCTGGTTTAATCTAATAGACAGCAAATCAGTGGCAGCCAACTCAAGCTTTAGCAATGCTTACTAGCAAGTCTTCGCTGTATTGAGTAGCTTTCACACTAACAATAGATTTTAAAGGAGGACTTCACCTGTTCTTTTCTGACAAGGAAGGCCCGAATTTCTAGCAGTTTGACACGCTTTTTTGGTTATTAGAATTGCGTCAGTATCTCATGAATAGATCAGAATGAAAGCTCTGCGATCTTTACTAATTCAGCTGTCGAGAATCTCAGAGTCCTTTCTTTCAAACTCCACGCGAATCCCCCGTCAAAATCATTGCGAAGGCATTTCTTTGAGAAGGGCGGAAATTTGCTTAGCTAATTGATTCCGAACTTTCTCTAATACGTTCATGCATTTTAAAACTTCACCACGTGATTGGGCGTCTCGTTAACAATTTATTAGGCTCTGTGCATTTAAAGAGCTCACATGCACGATGAACTGCAATTGAAATAGAGAGGAGGACAACAGACGTGCCTTCGAATAACAGAGTCGTCGACATAGAGAGCAACAGACTCATCGATATAAAGAATAAAGACAGCATGGCTGAGAGATTTTTTTCAACCTGTTTCATGGTATTTGTGCTAAGCATAGGCCTTTTGGCATCAACAAGTGAGGGATTTTCATCACAGACCAACATGTGGACAGGGAAAAGGTCTGTAACGATGGTAAGCACATTTCATCTTTTCTCTGATTGCAATTTTACTGGCCTCTCAAGAGATACTCCGTAGCTTGAGTGAGAAAGCTGATAGTTTTACCAAAGTATTATGTTGTTGGATTAGACTTTTAGCAATTTACTTCAAACACTGTTAAAAGAGACCTAGCACCTCTAAACCATGCATTGACAGTGACGTCTCATTGTGACCGCTGTGAATAGCTTCAATTGGAAGCGCCAATACCACCTGCTTTCTATTGCTCACTTTTGACAGAAATTAGCTTCAAGTGTGCTGATTCTTGGCTATAGAGTGAGAAAATTTTTCACTTTATCACTTTTTCCTTAATATTTGGCTTTTTGATGTCAAACTTCACCCAAGTTTGTAATAAATTGTCCTGTTCCCTGCAGAATACTTTATTAGGCGACAGATTAGTTAGTTGCGGAAATGAATCGAGTCTGAATAGAGCATGCAGGATGTGAATTAAGCATTTATCTCTAAACCTCTACTTCTATTTTTCACCCTTTTGCAATTGCTTTGCATTAAAATCTTCTCATATGTCAAGGAAAGCAAATAGGATGCAAATACCGGTGACTAGTGTTTGCTTTGATTGCGATATGCAAGTTGACACAACGTCTTGAGCCGCTCTTTAAGGCTATGAGCAATATAAAACAAGATTTGCCTGAAGCCTGCATGTTGAATTGAATTTAGAACCAAAACAAACCAGCCAGTATAGGCAATGTTAAATGTATGCAGCTTACAATTCTCACGAGCTGTAGGTGTTGACGCTACCAAGGAAACTTACACCAATGCTCTCTTGTACTAGTAGCCTATCAGGGATATATTTATTGAAAAGGGGAGACGTTACCAAAGCGCTATCTATACCCAAATGAAAACATTAATCCTCTTTCCCCCTTTGCAATAAATTTGACTTTATCCTGATTGCATCGGAAAGTAGTGGCGGAGCATTTATGTCGATGTTGAGACGTTACTCAAAAGCAAAAGTACATGATAGAGTGGTTATGCATTTGTCGTTGTTGCTACTGGGATTGTTATGATGATTGTAGTGGAATTCAAACACCGCAGAGCCTTCGATAGCTAGTGGACAAGAAACTCTAATTATAACATGTCTCCTTTAGTAGCTAGCAAAAGACACATGTCAAGGGAAGTACCTTTCTCGTTACTGCACCTACGAAAGTTATGATAATGAATGTTTTAAGACTTTATTTCCTACGTGTAGAGCCCAGGATAGTAACAGCTCTACGACTGTGAACTAGAGGAAGGCCCATTGATTCAGTATTCAGTACAGAACGAAATATCTGCCAGTATTAAGGAAGGCCCAGTGATTCACAGAATGTTTTTACGTGTAAAATAGTGGGATATTCCCCACTAGTCCCCTTTCATTGCCCCACTAGCGAAGCATTTTTGCCCCACCAATTAAGTGCCTTTTTGATTCAGTGACTTTTTTATTCTTTCTTTATTTGAAATATTTGTATACTTATAAAGATGTTCAGCTGTAGATTCTGTATTGTGAAAAATCCTTAAAAGTACCCTGCAGTGACTTCATGAAAAATCTGGCTTGAGGGACATCCTGATGCATGTAGATGAGGGGCTTTGGCATGGGAATGTAGAGGGGTGAGAGATTAAATGCTCTAATACAGGGGTTGGGAACCTTTTCATCTGAGGGAGCCATTATAGTTTCGTACTTTAAAATTTATCTCAATGAGAGCCATACGGTGTTTTTTAACAGCAAATACGATTAAATGCATGTATTAATTTTAAAAAAGCATACTCTGTAGGGAATGTTGATAGCATCACTTGCTATGCCCTTAACTTTGAAGAAATGTCAGGTAAGATTTTTCTGTGAGCCAGAGAGCCAGGTGAAGTCATCAAAAGAGCCATATCTGGCTTGCTAGCCACAAATCCCGACACATATCCTCTAATATGAACATGCGTCGTTACATAAGCTTTCTTTCGAAGTTATATAGTGAGGAAGATCATGAGTAGAGAAGAGGCTTCTGGAGGGTCCAAATGAAGTAATTAATAGATGCAGATATATGGATATTGAGTCCTTCTTGAGCTTCAAATTATTATAGCTCTTCCACTTAGGTTTACAATGAATGGCACGCTGCGAAACCCTTGAGTTTGCGTATGAATGGGCCAAGAGACTTTGCTCGTGAGAAATTTCCAACATACTTTTAACATAATTTCCAAATTTCCAACATAATTTCCAACATAATTTCCAACATAATTTCCAAATTTCCTCAGTTACGAATTATAAAGCTTTTGTAGCGATTTAAGAATATAGAACTCACCTATGACGTAAATGGAAATCTCTACATATTTGTTTTAACAAGTAACCTAGTTCAAGGCTTAGTACTAAGAGTTTCTTTATTTTTGGCCTCATTTTAATTCTCAAAGTTTCTTAAAAGTTTCTTAATTTAGCGGACTACACGTTTTTTTATGAGAAAAAATTTGATATGAAAATGAGGCTCAAATCTTCAAAATCTTAAGACAGTTTTAAGAAAATCACGAGGCTCAATTTCCAAAATTTATTGTTTTTATTGGCCAAAAATCGATATTTCGTCGTTATTGCATTCAAAATGTTAAAGATGGAATTCAGATTCAAGTATACAATAGTAATAACGAAAGTGTAATCCATTTTAGCCAGTTCATTTTAATAAAAGTTAAGAAAAATTTAAGAAAATCTCAGGCTCAATTTCGGGAAAAGTTAAGAAAATTGAGCCTCAGGGATAATTATGGTTTTCTTATAATAAAACATGTAAATTTTTGTGAAAATGTACGCAGAAGGTGAAAGTAGCAAGCTATTCGCCCTACAACAAGCAAAATGCGTCAGTACGAGTTAAATTCCAAAGCAATGTCATCATCACATTGTTTTGGTAAAGCTTTAAATTAAATCAGATAACTATTGCATTGTGCTATTTGTCTAAAGTTTCCTAGCTGTCTCCTTGTAGTTCTAAAATTTTCTTAAATTTTAGGCTGACTAGTACTAGGCTATAAAGTGGTCGGTACTGTGCTTGATTGAATTCTCTTTCTCGATTTTACTTCCATTCCCCCCAATTCCTTGGGACTTGGAGGGTGCCTCTTAGAGGACTTAAGTTTTGGCACGAGGATTTAGTACCGGATGCCCTTCCTGACGTCACCAATGGTCTGCGGTGGGCCTCGAACCCAGGACCATGTTGGTCTGAGTCGAGTGCATTATCGCTAGGCCACGGATGCTCTAACTGTGCTTGATTGAGTACTTGACAATAAAGACCTAGATTCAAGCAAAGCAATAAAGGAACCTATTAACTGGAAATTGTTTGGATCACAAATGCAATATTCCTGGATGGTTTTATTTATCAGAATATTAATGTGGTAGCAAAAATTCTTGTGAAAAGAACGGAACCAGCAAAATCAGAGATTTTGTTTTGATAAGGATTAGGATAGGAATTCATTATTCCGAATTTTCTGTAATTCATATCAATGTAGATAGAATCATTATACATAGTTCATATATTTTTCAAATGTGCATACAGGATACGAATTTCAGCTACATGGCTGTTTTACAAACTGTCCTGTTTTACAAGCTTCTAAGATCTCCATAAAGTCTATACTATACAAAATGATAATTGCTTAAAAATCTAAAATAAGTACCAAATATCAAATGAAACAATAAAATGCCGAAACAAAGCTATTTGATGGATTTCTTGAGAGTCTTTAAGGAGAGTGCTAGTTTATCATCTTGGCTGAGCTCATTCAATAATTTGCTCCACGACAATGAAGAGCGTTTGACCTTTAGATATTCTACGTAAAGGTATCTGGAAGTTTTTTCACTAGAATTCAAGAATATTGAGTGCACAATCCAAAAATCCCAAAATGCACTGCTTCTGATTACGTCTCTGACGGGAAGTCACATGGATACTTCAAGCAAAAGATAAACCAATGAAGATAGCAAATATTCTATCCATTAAAGAAAGCAAACTTTGGGTGAGAGGAGTCACAGGTCTTACAACAACACAAGCATTCTAGATTTGTGGGTGCTAAGATTTTCAACAAACTTCCCAGCAACTGAGTCATATATAGTCAAGTTTAACACGGCCTGCAAAGACTTTAACTTCGACTTTTAGCATCAAACTTCCTTTGAAGTTTGAAGTAGTTAATTTGTACATAATTGATAAATAGTCTGTTGGTACTACAGAACTTTACCACAACACGAAAAAGCGGCAACATTCCTTTCACATACTGAAAGCCTTTTTCGTCCGACACTCATCAGAGTATGAAAACATCGGATAGTGACCTAAAGGTTAACCGAAATATATATCCAGATGCGGTTACATGTGTTAGGATGCGTCTAATTGGCCCCTTCATTGGGACTCTTTAAGTAAACAATGGTTTATAGGTCCTTGTTGGTCACAATTGGGGCCAATTAGACGCACAGTTAAAGTCGACTCAGACCAACATGGTCCTAGGTTCGAGGCCCACCGCAGACCATTGGTGATGTCAGGAAGGGCATCCGGTCCTAAATGCTCGTGCCAGAACTAAAGTCCTCTCAGGGGCACCCTCCAAGCCGCAAGGAATTGGAAAAAAACGGAAGTAAAATCGAGAATTCCCGTCTATTCAGCTACACACTCATTGTTCTCTGATAAGGTAGTCTATAGTTTTAATGCGGAATACTTTTAGCATTCACGGTTTAGCAATACAGATATCATAAGATCTAGATATTGGCTCTAGGTATCATATCTACTATGTTAGCAACAGAGACTTGATGTAGTGTCACAAAAAGCAGGCCTGACTTATGTAATTTAACTAATTTGCATAACTTACTATCTGTAAATTGTCAACAAATATAAAGAACTGCCAAATTCATTTCAAAGAGAAGGTAATTATTAAAAGCCAAAATGAATCTAAGTAACTTGTGTGGGATTCAGACCTCCAATATATTTCACACCTTAAGCTCCCCTTTGAAATCACCAGTGGATATTTGGTAATTCCCCTGCAAGTGCTGAGTAATGCTTCTTTGAAACATCTTTTTCTCCTATGAGTGTCTCCATTTTCAACACTTCTATCAGCTAAAATGTATTGCACAAAACTTGTTGATTTTACAAGTGTATTTATGGTGAATGACCTGATTTATGGTGTTCAACAGTAAGGAATTATGCAACACAGCTTACAGCAAAGTCATGAATAATGAAGGACAGTGTAGCTCTTTTTCCATTTCAGGAAAGAAGAGCAGAAGCTGGTAGAAAAGAAATTTGTGGCATGTGCTATCAATACTGCAAGCCGAAAAGAAAGCGATTCTCTGGAGACTTTCGTCTTGACAGAGACCTTGAGCTCGAAGACTTAGAAAGACGACGAAGAGAAGCTCGACCTTCCAATAAATAAAGATGGATTGCTTATAAAAAGCAAGAGGGGAAGACGAACGAATTAATGGAGAAGCTAAACTAAAACTCTGTAAACAATATGACTTTGTTTTATTCAAAACAGGATAACGATGATCTAATTGTCATTAGTCTTCATTTCATTTGACTCCCTTTCTAAACTAGTCTTTATATTAGTTTTAAAATGCTGAACCAAAGCAATGAGAAAGAGAACTATGACTTTTAAAACGAAATTCATTCTTGTATACACTTAATGGAGATAAGCAGAATCATCAATTAGACTAAAGAGAGTGAATGTGAATCAGGAAATCCTGTAAGGGAAGAATGAGATTTAGGGAATCAATGGTGGACCGTCAACACTAGTTTTGCATGCAATCCCTTTGAGGATCATGGTAGGGAAAGGAAAGATGTTGGAAAATATAATGATAGACCATGATAAGAATGAAATGGACTGTAATCGCTTATTTAAGATGTTGCCTTTAGTAAATTTTAATTTTCCCAACTTATCATTATCCACATACATATTTGTGTCCCAATTTCCAAATATTTGTAAGATTGATGCATTATTTTTTCAAATTTTTTTCTATAACATCTACAATCTCTTCCCTTCAAAAAATTAAACATCTTCATTAAGATTCCTCGGGGGAGTTATAAAGCGTGACAAAATGTGTGTAGGCTCGGTGGGCTGAAGACCCAAGCGCGGGAAACGGATGTACACGTCAGTTGCACAGAACAAACTTTATTAAAATGTGCAAGGCTTGCTGTTTATTGTTATTCCTAACATCAACTGTGGTTTTTCTGCAGTTAGCTTTTATATATCATACAATTTATGTATGAATATGTTAATTAGTCTAGTCATGGTAGGCCTAATAGGGAAAAATAGTGCTCAAACTCGTTTTTATTGTAGAGAAGATAGGCCTAAATAATCCACTTAAAAAGTTCAATGTTAAGGACAGAAAGTAAAACTTACAAAATCAAACACCAAGTTGGTGAAGAATGATATGTTCGCATCAAGATTTTAAAGCTTTGTTGAGAGGGCAAGTAGGAGCCTTTGGTACAGAGGTGGCGCGAGGGGAGGGCTAGGGAGCCATAGCCACGTCGGAGCTGCTAGCCCCTGTTGGAAGGCTAACCCTCGTCGGCAAAATGTCTGTTGTCATCCCTACTTTGGTGAAATTAAAAACGTTCATTTTTCCTAAACAGTAGAGTCTGCAGTACTACATTGATTAGAGTTGATGGTGGAAAACGCTGCTTTTATAACAAAGTTGATAATTATTATCGTAGGTTCTTATATGCGGGGACTTACTGCATCCGACAGTAACCACCTTGTCATATTGCTATGACGCAGTGTTGCAAGCAAAAATACCATTGCTAACCTAACAATCTGCTGCAACAACTTTAGGAGTCAACATGAGCGGCTCATATAGGCTCACCATAACTCCCCGTGAACTGAAGCCATGAAAGAGCCTCGTTTACATTTTCCCTTGTTAAGTAGTATGGGTAGGGACCAACAATCTAGAGGGTCCTTTTGTGAATTGGAAGCGCTATTGGAAAGAGTTAGAGTCTCTTTGCCCATCCATTAGGGGAATAACCGTGACTTTTAAGTTTGCGTACACTAGATGAAGCGTACGTTTTTTACACTACTATCTAGACTTAAGTTAATTTGAAAAGGATCCCCTGGGTACTCCTTCATCAACTCTTTTCAAAATTTGCATAATCTACAGGTCTGCATTAGCAGATTTGGTGGAAGACGTTTTTCGTAAACAAACTATAATAATCGCTTCTTCAGCTACATTTACGTTGGAAGAATTCAAACTGCGTGAGAAATAGGTGAGTGTTAGGCGAATTTGGATATCAAACTATCTCATTTCGGAATACATAGGTCGTTAACAGTGGCGGCTGGGAGGAAATGGAACGTACGAGCTGATGACGTCATAATTATACAAATTTGTGTAATTTTAAAGTGTGGAAATCTTTTACTTTTAGTGCTTGTTTTTTAACACATAGATAAGGGATCCAAAAGCTACTTAGAAAAGGTGTCCCCTAGGTGGTGAGCTGGCCCTATGCTCTCCAGATTTCTTAAGTTTCGGTGGCACAAGTTTCGCTTTGTTTCATTATTACCTTAACCTTTGACCCTAAAAATTGTGATGTTAGCACACACTCTGCTTGCAAGGAAAGCATTCAATTCTTTCTCTGTTATACGTTTCCCCAGTTTTTGAGGTATAGTGGAAGAGAAGGGCGAGATAAGAGGGGCTGAGGCTATTGCCTCGACGTACTGTAGCGGCATCATCGTCTCAGGAAAGCCATGGAAGGCATTAGCCTTCAAATTGTAATACTATTGACAGCAGCACAACAGCGGCCTTCGTATGTAAACGGAAAATACAAGGAATTTAAACACCTCAAGAGAATGAGATATTGGGGTAAACGCTTCTATGAATTAATTTAAAGTAGATTATTTTACATAGCAAAAGCAAGTAAAACTAAAGTTGATCGATTTTAGAAGTTGCTATAAACCCGTAAAGGAAAATGAGCGAAAGTATTTTCCGTCTGAATCTCTCCCATCACAAGATATCACAAAGACAAATATGAAAACTGTTTATTTATGTTAGTACCACTATAAATCTACTAATATGTTCACAAACGATGTCTGAAGAGCTGTTCTTCCAACACGCTGTTCTACCACAGCCTTACATCTTTCTTAGATTGAAGTTGTTGCTAGTGTGTGAGATAATTTTGAAGATAGCAGTCAAAAATTATTAGGAACTCCCCGGACAAACCTTTCTTCTACAACTCGGCTCATTCTTGCTTTGAAAAAGCGCAACCTTAGGCCTCACAAGAGGCATGTTCTTAGTTTCCCAAAACGAATACCATTAGGTAGCTTGCCTTTTCATATATGGCAATAAGAACAATAGGCTCTTCGTCATGATGGCCGAGAAAGACAATAGAATGGTATCAGATTGTAAAATTTAATACTACCATAAAGTTGCGGCTGCATTTCAATAAGCGTTAACGTAGAGCATCAATTAAGAGGAATTAGTAGGACAGAAGAATCGATATTGCAGCTATACGACTTAATCGTTTCTTTGGGGAGTAAATTATCTGTTAAAACATAGTATTAGACTAATACTATTAATACTGCTCCCCGCCGCCCTGGTCTTTAAATACCTGCGTGATAAAACTATCCCTGTTTAACTGATTGGTGCTGATCAAGAAAATACCTTGTCTGTTGACAAATTACCATGTGTTCAGAGCAGAAAGCTTCCAGTGAAAAAGCAAGAACGTGTCGAAATGCGTTAAGTGTCCAAATACGCTTCTTCAATGTCCGACAAAATTTTTGGCTGCCTGCGGGTGTAGGTTCTATTGTCTTCATAGGGAAATGAAAGTGACGTAAGAAAGTAATTATAGCTGGTAAGATCTTCCCGCAAGGATTGGAGCTTCCTGCGGGTGACACGCGCGGCACCCATGTCTTTGCTTAATCTTAAGTTTCCTACTTTCAGTTTATAGAGTGGTTAATGATGGCTAGTATTCGTTTGGATGTAGAGCTAATATCTAACCCAAACACATGACGTTTAAAGCAAACCATGGCAATAAAAACAATAGGCTCTTCGTCATAGTAGCCGAGAAAGACAATAGAATGGTATTAGACTGTAAAATTTAATACTACCACAAAGTACCAAAATATTACAACTTTTATCGTTCACCGTTTTGGTTTCTGATTGTTCCACAAAAGGAATGGGTTGATTCAAGATGTAAACAAATAGCAAAATTATTATTTAGCGAAAATACATTATTGGTGCAAGATATAGTCAAAGTAAAGTACACATCAAGCAGCATGCATGGTCATCACTATCTTCTGTGTACCCAGGATTGAAAATAAAGCGACTATCTTCATGAGCTCCATCTTTGTTCCAAGATTCATTGTCCTCTGTCTCTTTTGGGATGATTTCATCTCTCATGGCTGGCACAAGACCCTTGCGAAAAGCAATTGACAGGAGCTCCTCCGCAGTTTTTGTTTGCGGGTACTGTCGAGCTGCCCATTTTAGGTACAGCGCAAACTCGTTCCAGTCGACCTTTATTAAAAAAGAGAATTTTATGAGCTAGTGAATAACCTGGATTTCTCCTTTACACATACACAGTAATAAACGTTGCAAAATCAATAGAAGGTGCAACGTTTATTAGTGTGTTCCATTTTACAACTTAGCATAGTAACTGAAGATGGTGCAAACTGAAAATTATTGTCGCTTTTTGCGTCTAATCTCTCATAAATATATATATATATATATATATACTAGGGTTGTGTCTCAGACAAGCTCTGTGCTGCACTGATCAACAGCAAGAAAATATATGTATACATATATATATATATATTATATATATATAATGTATATATATATAATATATATATACCTTTATATATACATGTATATATTTATGTATATATATATATATATATATATATATATATATATATATATATATATATATATATATATATATATATATATATATATATATATATATATATATATATATATATATATATATATATATATATATATTTATATATATGTACATATACATGTACAGCATACACAAATACGTATACTGATGCACACATATGTACATATAAGCATACATTTACTGATTGAGTGGCCAAGTTATTAAGGCGCAGTACCGCGAATCTGATTTGTTGAAAACTCTGCAGGTTCCAATCTGCGTACTGGCCGGAATCACTAACCACAAACCAGTAGCCCACTCAGCTGTCTATCCTCTCATAGGTCGGTAAATGAGCACTCAGATAAAATGTGAGGTCAAATGCCTTGTGCTGCAGGCCCACATCAGCTTCATGGCTGCCTCAACCCTCAGCCTATGTTAACAAATAAATACTAACTAGCTAAATAACGAACTCACTACCTAACTAAATAGCTAACTAACTGACTAACTTACTAACTTACAAAGTAAGTAACTAACCAATTAACTAACTAGCTAACTAACTAAATATCTATCTAACTAACCAACTAATTAACTAACGGAATATCTAATTAAGTAACTACCTAACCAATGGAATATCTAACTAACTAAGTACCTAACTAACTAACTAACTAGCTACCTAACTAATTAACTAACTAACTAACTAACTAACTAACTAACTAGCTAACTAACTAACTAACTAACTAACTGCATTCATAAAAACATGTTTATATTGGAAACATTGCAGCAGGCAAGTATTTTCATAACAAGTATTGTCCATTGCAATCATTAGATCTGCCATTGCTATCACTTGCTATTTTCATTGTTAGGGAAGACATGCACAGCCATTGCTACCTTCCAATCACATCTATTCATATCTTTAGGGTAGATATCATTAACAATACATACCACGCCATTGTTATCCATGTCAATGGCTCTCAGTGCCTTTTTCGTTTCATCGCACCTGTAGCATCCAAAGTATGGAGCCATGAACCCATTGTAGAATGCATCAAATTCCAACATATCATCTTTTGTTCCATCTCTCAGGTCCCATTCATCCCACATGGCACGGATTTCCTCAATCAGATTCATCTCGTGAGAAGAATTCAACTCAACCTACTCAAAGTAAATTCAGGTGCAAATTAATCGTGTTTAGCAAAAAGCTCAAAAGAGCGTACAAATCCTTGAAAGTTGCTAGCTGAAAAAAACGGGGGTCGTTGTCTCATTGAGCAATACATTCTCTAATCACTGGAAGATATGGAAGTATTACTTTAAATAGTGGAAAATACAGCTTAGCCTTCAAGCTTAGCCCTAATTGGCATCAATTGAGATAGTCAAGGAAATCCAGTAGGGAGCGATTTAAGGAAAAGGTAAGGTCTGAATCGGTACCTGGTGGTTCTCTATGACCATCCATACCCTAGATGTAACACTTGATCTGGGCCATAGAAGGAACACTTATTCTGGACCATCTGCTTATAGAGCAGAAAGTTGTTGAAGAAGGCACTGTGACTAGTTTCATTAATGCGATTATCTTTCGTATTATTGATAGAACGAACAACGAACTTGATTTGCTAATACATGAAGTCCTCACATTCTTAGAGATTGTCCCACGCTTAATTTTCAGAGTTTCTTAATTTGTGTGCGTGTGCGTGCGTGCGTGCGTGCGTGCGTGGGTGTGTGTCTGTGTGTGTGTGTGTGTGTGTGTGTGTGTGTGTGTG
>OLMO02000252.1:11525259-11560384 GCA_900291935.2 Cassiopea xamachana
TAGCTTTCTGCCTTACTAGGGCGCCATTATGGATTTGCATGCTGGGCCCCTGTTTTGTATACAATGGGATTAGTCAGTCAGCGCTCCAGTTCTATTAACTCTATGGTGGTATTTATCGGATTACTTTCGATATCGGGTCACTTTTGACCTAGTGTGAATGCATGAATCCAATAAATCGTCGCTCCGGAAACTCTCTCTGAGCTGCAGTCAGCTTTGTTTTGGAGCGTCAATCAATTTTCAAGCAGTGACAGTTGCCATAAAAAATTCCTCAAAACAAAAGGCGTAGTGACGTGAATGAAACGGAGCGGAGTAGTGTGAACAATGCAATATTTTGAAAACGGATTCCTTGAAGAATGTGGTAGAAGATGAATCTGATATAGTGTGAATGGGGCCTTAGACCAAGTTTTGCTAATACGTGGTGTGGCAGGGGTGTCAAATGCACTGTTAGTTATTATTCTAACTGCTCAATTAATAATGGTAATAATAATTTCAGACGGGCTGAAGATAGAGCTCGATACCTCATTATATATCTGCCATTTATTCTCAATCGTATGACCTCGTAGCTGCCCAACTGTCGTTTCTCGCAGTGAATTATCCAATACAAACAAATCCAAATTCTTTAGCACCGTCATTACAGGCTCGAGCGCCTTTGTTTTGGATCTTATCTCGCCTATTTGCTCTTGAAACATCTTGGAGGAAGAGCCTCTTAATGCAACGACATCCACTACAGTAGCACAAAACAGCTTTCTGTCACTAGCAAAATATGTTACTTATGCAATTAATTCTTAACTGCTCCCTTCATTGTTCTTTGACAATTTCTAGTGGCGGGTTTAATTTATGTTGAATTGTCCCTTTGCGCTTACTCCTTTGCGCACGTGTATGGTATAAGAACTCAAACAAAGGATAACTCTCTGCTTGATACCGGAACAGCGACCGATTTTCTAAGCCAAAACTGAGTTTTCCTCCTAAAGTAGACAACGCGACGGGAATGCAGCTCTGTTGGGGAATTCCCCAATACGCTGGTGAGGAGAAAAAGCTCAAGAGCACTTTCCTCTCGAGCCGAAATTGCAGTCCTATGGACATCTACTTTACTCTAATACCGCAGACAAAGTAGAATTCATGTGTAATTTGGTGTGGCCATGCATGTCGGAAAACATTTCTTTTTATGAACGTATGGTCGATAGGAATAATGAGACTTTAATAAGCCGCGTCCACACAACAAAACTAGCCCAGGCTCGGCCTAGTCTAGGCCCAGATGTATTTTGTGTCCACAGAACAAAAGATAAAGTGGGCAAGGCCCAAGATTCAACGCGCGTGATTGCACAAAATGTAACCAACAAACATGACTGAGTGCTAGGGGGGACTTATGGTGGAGAGAAAATCCTTAGATTTGAGATTTTGCCACATGTTCTGTTGATAAAGCAACGTTGACCATTGATGTTGAACTGTCTCATCCGCTTAATGGTTATTAGTGCTCCATGGTCAGCAACCAATGCACTCATTCTCCTAATTTTCTCAAAAAAACTCGCGGTAATAAGAAGAACTCTGCCTACTTTCAATAGGTATCTCACAAATTGTTATTTTCTCGCCAGTCTGCTACACGCAGTACTCCTTGTGCGATAGCTAATCAAAACGGGATTCGGCCCAAGTTTCTGTCCACACTATACAAACCTGGGCTCGGCCTAGGCTTAGTCCAACTGAAAACCTGGGCCGAGTTAGCCTAGGCCGAGCCCAGGTTTTTCGCGTCCACACTAGCATGGGCCAGGCCCAGGATGTTGATAACTTTAGCCAAGCCTGGGGTGGTTTGCGTAGGGTGGACACATTAGTTATGACGTCGTAAACATCTATTCTTAGAATTTTCATATTTTGACCATGTGAAACACGACCATTTAACGATAGAAAACTTGCCATAAAAACCACTGTATTTTTCTCCCGGTTCCAACCTTTTAGAACCAAACTCCAAAATACAGTGATTTGATAGGAACTATATCAGCCTATATCTCGGTCATTGTTTTTCAGATCGAGCTAAAATTTGCCAATAGTAGCTATTTCTAAGTCCTTTTCAGCATTTAAAGCCAAAATTAAAATACTCTAAAAGTGCTCTATTCGCTGAAAATCAAAATTAATCAAAGTATACTAAAAACTCAAGGTTCGTCCAGGCTTAGAATTCTTGCATTTTTGAGCAAGGGCGGATCCAGAGCTAGGCTTTGGGGGATCAACTGACTTGGTACTTTTTGGGTTTTGCTTTATAGTTAATGAAGATAGTAAACACTTAATGCATTCTTTTCTTCTTTCTTTGTTTTTATGATGAACTAGCATGCAAACAAAGAATTTAATGCTTCGATTAATTTTCAGGTGTACTGGCACTTTTCGTCACCCAAGAATATAAAACGATTTGAGGCTCGAAATTAACAAAAATTAGGAATATTTACACTCAACGAAGAGTCAGACAGCTCTGTGCCCCTAGTTCCTACGCACATGCTTGTGAGGTTTACAAGTATGGATGTAGAAACTGAAGTTACAGGGGGTAATTACTCCCCCCCCCCCACTTTTTACAAGTTTTATGTAAGGTGTCCTGTTGCAGCTGACAGACTTTACATGCCATATTTTGTTTAAGAACCCCCTGAAACGCCTTCAGCATAATACTCTTACAAGCTGTAGCCATACTACAGTGGTGCAGCCCTAGAACTGTACGAAAGCAGACTGTGCTGGAGAAAATATATCAACCACACCCTTGACCACGCCCATTTTGAATTTATCACAGTAATTTACTTTCTACTGCTATATATGTGATAGCATTGACAGTATCGGGAATCCCCACTTGCGCCTGCGTCATTTATACTAATTATTCTTGTTTACAAGTTATGTAGGAAGGTTATTAGATGCAGTTATATAAGTAGATATTACGCTGAGTCTCACTATGAGACTCAATATAGGAATATGTGTAATTGTTTTTGTAGCGCTTCTTAGATAAACAATTAGTCAACAGGTTGCAATTAATTTTCATAGTTCCTCATTTATCAGTATGTAAATCGTAACATAATCTAACGGAAGATAGATATCGATAAGTAGAGAGAGAGAGAGAGAGAGAGAGAGAGAGAGAGAGAGAGAGAGAGAGAGTACACTAGAGTACTAGAGTAGTACGAAGTAGTATGATAGAGTACGAGGTGTATGTCCGTTTGTGGTGGGAAGAAAATTCTGAAAACGTACGCTGGCGTTTCTCTGGAGTTATTTCTATTCATTTATCCTCGAATCAGCGTTTGGTTAGGAAATCGAATTCCTACAGACAGGAGGAGAAAGCCAACATAGAGATATAGGATTATTTTTCTATTGAAAGGAGCGTACTTTGGCAAGTGCATAGTTTGAACTTTTTCAGCCTAACACGTGGTCGATAAAGAGGAGCTGAGCCCCCCGAAAGTTCCAATAATTTTAACACAGGGGGTTAAATCCTATGAGCCCTCCTCCATGACACGTCTGCCATACTGTGGACTTCAATCAGGAATCAAGCCCATAGGCAGAGGAAGAGGATAGAGAGGGAACTTCCCCTGAATAGTTCGCCGAAGTTATATAGAGAGGTGTAGTTGTTTATCAGATTTTTCTAAAAGCAACGCTTTTCAATAAAAGTTAGAAGACACCAGTGCTGCATTTACAGAAAATTTCAAAATATAACCCTTGATGAACTAAATTTGCCGAGTATTTGCCGCCTCGATAGCATCTGGGAGTCACTTTGGCTATCGAAGTTCTACTACTGCACCCCACTGTTGATTGGCGTCTATATCCATGCCTCCTGAATTCACTTTACAATCCTATCTGCAATCTCCGGGATTATATCTAACCTAGATTTTTATCTTTTCATATGATGCCCAGACTATCTTAGGAAGTATCTAGTAGACTTGATTTGAAAAGTGGATGGGAAACAAAGAGTTAGTCTCATAATCCTTCAAATTTGATTCGTTTCTTCTCGTCAAGCATAAGAAATAGCAATCTTATTAGGACATTTATAATTTCATGTATGACAGTGTCAGTTGCCTAATCTTTATTCAATAGTAATTCTCTTCGTCCGTAATAACATTTAAGTCTTGCTGCTGCTTATCGCTTCTAAATATCGTCATTTTCATTTTAGGACTAAAATTTCTTTGTTCTTATGATCATTCTAAACAGCAATTGAAACCAGCATTATCGTTTCATGATTGATACACTAACATGAACTGTCAACCCGTGAGCTCATTATTTTGTTTATGCTAAAATTTTTTTCCTACAGCACTATCAGCCTTTGATCAAGTTTTTACAGATTATTGATAATATATTTTAATTCATTTGCAGATAAATATAAATATATATGAATATATTTCATATAAAATAATATACATTAAATTTATATCAAATGATATAAGTTTAGGCCAATATATGTAAATATTGCATATAAATATATGGCTAATTATCTAGCTAATTACTGACTATTTTGTAAATACTGAAATAAGGTAAAGCTAATGCTTATTTACATTGTAGCTGCAATTATTTAAATTTTGCTACAATCAGTGCCGCAGCTGACATACCGTACATCCTCAAATTAGCCCCATGGGAGCTTATCTATTACACGTTTTTTTTATAAGAAAATCATTATTTTGCTTGAGCCTCAATTTTCTTAACTTTTCTCGAAATTGAGCCTGAGATTTTCTTAAATTTTTCTTAACTTTTACTGAAATAGACTGGCTAGAGTGGTTTACACTTTCGTTATTAATATTGTATACTTGAATTTGAATTCCATCTTTAACATTTTGAATGCAATAACGACGAAATTCCGATTTTTGGCCTATAAAAACACTTAATTTTGGAAATTCAGCCTCGTGATTTTTTTACGATTTTCTTGAGAGTTTGAAGATTTGAGCCTCATTTTCTTATAAACTTTTTTCTTATGAGCAAAATGCGTATTTGGAGTTTTTGATTGAGGTTTATTTGAGGGGGCGCTTTAAAATATTCCTGGTAGTTGGTCAAGTTCTAGTTGAAGTTTTTCTACTAAAAAGCTGTTTCTTCGATGCAACACTTACAAGTTGTAGAATGTTTTTTAAAGGAAAGGCACATGCTCCTTAATTAATGGCTGCCTTTTCTTTCCTAGCCCTATTAAGTACTAACAGACTCTCAAATAGGTACAGTCAAATGCTTGGGTGGGAGATTACTTGAAGTGGGCTTATTAACAATTTGTAAATAGTCTGTTGGTACTGTAGAACTTTACTACAGCATGAAAAAGTGGCAAAATTCTTTTGACATACTATGTCCTAACTGTAACTATAGCATGTCAAAAGAATTTTGCCGCTTTTTCGTGCTGTAGTTACAAATTGTAGCTCTAGAGTATCGGCTTATTCGAGGGGGCTTATTAACAAATTGTAAATAGTCTGTTGGTACTACAGAGTTTTACTACAACACGAAAAGCGGAAACATTCTTTTGACATGCTATAGTTACATTTAGGACATAGTATGTGAAAAGAATGTTGCCGCTTTTTCGTGCTGTAGTAAAATACTATCAAAGTGCACTAACACCCTTAATTTCGTCTTTGCATTAAATATGAAGCTAAAAAATACCTCAAGCACACGTAAATTCTCTTTACAACAAAAGTCTTACGAGAACTATCCGTTCATACTTCAAACTTTGATGAGAAGCAGACAATTTCCTTGCTGTTATGTTATCAAACATTAACCTTCTTTTTTTCCAAAAATCTGTAACTTTGCGCTGTTTAACATCCCTTTATAGGTATTGGTGCCTCTTCAAATCATTACTTAGGAAAGGACGAGATAAAAATAATGCAATTCATTGAAGTTTTACTCTTGTTCTGTCTACCAACCATGCCAACAGACTTAATTAAGGATTCCTTTCTTCTTAGTAACGTAAATTCACCTATGGATCCAGTGGCCTAGCTGAAGCACTCGGTGCCCCTGTAACAGGACTGGTAACTAGCATAATTAGCATAACATAAAAACCACGTGATTAAATGTATTTAACTGTAGTTAGCACACATAGATTTTGAAGGTGAATTATATGCAATGATAATGAATGGTCGTTTATTCTCGATCCCGTTCAACGATACAAAGCACCCATTACATTTCGTGTAGGAATCGCTAGTGTTGGAGAGTCTGTACTTTTCCACCAGTTTTTAACCCCCTCTTTTCTCTTGTCCATGCCTTTCCCTTTTTTGCTTAGCAGCCTCTCCCCCTGTTTGTGCGGACACTTCGTAGGAAGATGATTGAAAGCTGCAAAAATATGAAAAAGCAAAAGCTCTTTGTAATAGACATACATACTGTAGTTATTTCTTCTTTGCCTCCTTACTTTTCAATCTTTTTTGCTTGTCAATCTTTAAAACAAAGGAAGATGATAATAAAATGACCTTCAAATTTCTAAATGCCCTCTCCTCACCCATGTATGGAAATACATGCAACTGCAGATTGTTAAAAAGTTTATACCAGGGGAAGGATATTTGTAAATGAATACAAAATTGTAGCATTTGTAATTAGATTTTATTTATCATGTAATACTGCTTCCTTTCTTTTACTTGCTGTAGTAGGTTGGCTGTAATTAGCATAAGTACGCTATACCTATTAGAAGACAACGGTAAATAAACTGATCATATCATATCATATCATATCATATCATATCATATCATATCATATCATATCATATCATATCATATCATATCATATCATATCATTTAAAGAGACTGCACAGAAAAGGATGTCAACTTAGACTACGCCCCCCTCCTTCCTCCTGTTCACTTTTGTCCGCATTATTGCTAACCCTCTCCCTCCCCTATGGTGTGGGCATCCTTTATAGATGCCCCCCTATGATAAATGATTCGGGCGCAAAGCTAACAGTAAAGGCAGGAAATAATGTAACTAAGCAAGACACACCTATATCGAGTGGCCTCAGCACATTTTTTGCTTCTACCAGAACACCAGCATTCCGAACAAAGATTCGCTGCTTTCTTTGCTTGGGTCTTGAAATGTCCATCAACACATTTATCGCAGAAGAGCCCAGTAACAGAAGGCTGTGGGAGAAAACGATGAATATCAGCTGTTTTATAAAACAGTTGATGGAATAAGGAAGAAAAATACATGCAGTAAAGTTGGAAAGATGATAATAATACCTAGGATAAATGAACTTTATTGTAACTAAGTTTGATACTGGCATAATCAATCCTAAATGATATTTCACAATTAAGCATTGAAATATTAAACCCTTAAATAGAATATTAACATAATCTATATAATTCTATATAATATATCATAAGATAAAATATTAAACCCTTAAATGGAATATTAACATAATTTATATAATTCTATATAATATATCATAAGATAGCACAGCACATCACAATTAAAATGACATAAATTTCAATGAAATGAGAAACAATCAAAGAAAATATAAAAGGTTTTGAGAGATAATGGAGGGAATGAGCAGAAAATCCACTGGGATATCAAAGCTTGGGGGGTCCTTTGAGTTGTCATAACCCTAACCTTTGTCTGTTGTGCCGCTGTATTGATCTTTGTCTAGGTGTAAAGCATGAAGATTCTAACTGTGCTCTCAGTTGCATCAACAACTTAGAGTACCAATGAACGAAATTCGGAAATTAGATATTTTCTTTTACAGAAATTAGGCAAAACTGTCAGAGGGAAGCGTTTAAATACTACTCAGTGTGCTTGACATAATAGTTGTATCTGCAGCCCTGTCAATGAGAAATTTCGTCAATTAACGGAATTAACTGTTGGGCAAAGTTGAGAATTTGGAGGCATCTGCCCCCCCCAGGTTCTATATTGAAAAAGCACTGATGTATAATCTATCAATTTCATCGCTCACTAGTAATGGATTGATGGACTTACGTGTGTGATCAATCGAGCGCATGGGATGCGATGGACGCGTGTCTGCGCAGTCGCAAGCGATCGCGCGCGTCTCATTTAAATGCCTGTATCTGGAGATTTACTTAATTCTCATTTTTGCAGGCAAACACTCCTTTTCTTCCAAACTGTTTTTGCATGCTGATCTCCCTGCTTTTCTTGCTGCTAATTCTCTCAAGCCGGTCTTATCTTCATTGCTGACAGAGCTTTGCATATTCTTGCATTTACTTAATTGCTTGAAACTAGCAAAAATAACCACAGAAATTGGAAGGTTTCTAAATCTGATTTACAAACATATCTCAGCAGGCTCTTAATGTTGTGAAATCATTTGCTGAATTTTCGCCAAATTTCTCAAGTCTCTTGATTTTCATATCAAAATACAAAAATCACCTTATCCAAAATCACCAACATTACTATCAGATGTAGTCACAATATTCTGCTACCTCAACAGTGCTTAATCGGCTATAAAATATTCGACTTATAGGTGTTGCAATTCCTACTGCCTTTGCTTTCAAAATCTTTGCATTCTTACTGGCATAAGCAAAGGAGAAATCATTGGAGAAGGAAGCTATTTCTTGGCTTTAATGGTCACTGCAAAGAAGAGCAGTCTTAGGTACCAAATAAACGTCCCCCTCTCCGCTTATTAATTTTTAGATATTCTCCCAGCCCCCAAACCTTTTTAGGACCCCCCGTTTATCAATTTTAAAGAAAGCTTTTTACAAACCCCTCATTTCATTTCCTTTCTTTGTTAGCACTATTTACGCCCAATTTTCATGGCAAAATGGCATACTACTGTATATATTTTAGCTTTATACCATATGACAACCTGTATTTATTCTTTCCGTCCTTGTATAATCATTTAAAGCCTTTTCTCGAATTCCGACTCCACTCGTTATTTTGACCTCTCCGTTTATTAAATTTCGGAATCTTTTCCGACCCCCTGTTTATTAGGATCCCCGTTTATTCGGCACTTGGGAGTAACTTTATATTAGGATCCCTATTGCAGGGCATCTTTATTGACATTGTCACTACTGAGCCACTGGACTAGAGGAAAATCTCGCTAGTCCATTACAAAAGCAAAATTAAAGAACTTTGTCATATAATTTAAACTTTGCATAGCTTTTTTGAAATTAAAAGCAAAAATGGCTTTGCTGATGCTAATTTGCGATGTATCGAGGATCTAAAAGCATTCATATGAACTTGGCTTAGTAACTAAACTTCGTTAGAAAATGCTCCCCCCCTGTCACAAAGCTCTTTATTTCTATGACTGCATACAGTGTTGTGCAAACTCATATTTATATTCAAGTTTTATACACAAAACCCTTCAGCGTAATTACAGAAAAAAAGAAAAACAATCTACGAACTAAGTTATATATAACGAAAAGTAGCTATTAAAATTGAACAATGAAAACAAAACCTATTTAGCGTGGAGCTGCTCTTCCAGGGGGTCGTGTTTAGTTATGTCTTGCTCTTCATATACAATTTCAGTTGTCTTTTGAAAGTATTGCCTTGTGCAAGCACCGAACTGGATGCTATGCACAGGGGGCAAAACCTAATTGCACAACCACTTTGGAGGAGCAAAAGGCCTTTTGTTGTTATGTAAATCACGAGGTTAATGGTCCCATTGGGGAGGCAAAGCCATGCAAGAATTTTCATCGGGGCCAATGCTCTTTGCAGGTACATGCTTGTTATAATAGTGTACGATTTCTCCTAAAAGCGTGTTTCTATGGCCGCCATTATTCCTATCTGCCTCAAGGTTCCTAAACGAGGCTAACTCAACATAACGAATTAAAACAAAACAGCGAAGAAATAAGCATAACAAACGCTAGGAAAATTGTCTTAAGTAAACCACTGTTGTGTTTTAAACAATGGTATTGTGTAAAAATAGAAGGTTTTGTGTTTGCAACAATGGTTGTTGAAGTTTTTGACCAGAAAGGACACAATAAAAAGAATTTGATCGGGGCCCTTAGTTTTTGAACTACGGTGCCCTAAACTGAGTTACACCATTGGCCACAAGCACTTGGGCATGCTGCAAATAAACACGCATCACAACCTTAAACGGGAACGAGATTTTTCTTCTCAGAACTTAAAGACACAGTGAAGCCAAAATATTGGAAATTGAAAAAGCACATTTTTTATGTTGTGTAGGGTCAGATAAAGTGAACAGACCAACTTTTGCATTCAAATTTGAAGCAAGTTCTGCATAACAGCCATTCAAAGCATGACCTTAACAAAACTTTTTGCGAAAGAGTTGTGACGTAAGACGGATAGTAAGACAGGTAGTAGTTCTTTATTGATTATTCAATGCATGAGTCATCATGAATTTAGGGGCTCCCAGAGAGTAAACCTGAGAATATAGTATTCTTGGCCAATAATTTCAGATTGCAATGACCCGCCTTACGTCACACGGGTATATGTTGCTGTTGTTTCAGGGCTGAAGTTTTTCTACTTCCGGTAGCAATAAGACTCTCATTTCTTGCAGGAAAATGTTAGCAAATGAGAAAGAGGCCAATGAGGGCATGATTCTGAAACATAGTTGATCATTTTGAAGCAGTAAAAAAACTTCACTTCACTGCGCCTTTAATCCCCAAGGGCTCCGAGTGTTTCTGTTACACAACTGCTCGTGGCCAGTGACGTAGAATGGAAGCATACCCCCAATAATTTACTGAGGTTGCTATTGGGCAGGGCATGGAGGTGTATGACTGCAGCCTTGAGTGATATTAGTCTTTTGTTTGTCTTACCTTGGCACTCAGGCAAAATTAATGAATCTCCATCGAGAACTAAACATGGAACAAATATACTTTGGTATCAATCAAATAGGAACCTACAAACTTGGCGAAGACAACAGCTTATCTGAAAAGTATTTTTGCTGCAATGGCCTTCTATCCAATTTTGTTATCATACTATATATCTCATTTTCGCACGGTAGAAGAACCTCTGAAACCTTAGAAAGTATAAGGATGCTACGTCTCTGATCTTAAAGATTTTCCTTTAAATAACTCCATGCTTAAACATAACCAGTTGGCATCGGTTATCACCCATTTTCGCCGGTTGACAGGACAAAATGCTTATTGCACAGCATCAGCTGTGGATTATACATACAAGCTTTTTATTTTATGAGGAACCTAGCTCAATATCTAGTTCTCGTTTTTGGAGCTCATTTTATCAAATTCTAGTACTAAAAGTTCCTTAATATTTCATTAATTTTCGCTGCACATACATTTTCATAAAAGTGGTGCAGACAGAAGGAAGCATGACAATTCTGAATTTTACTTTTAACTTTGCTTAGAGCTCAAGATGAAAAGCACAAATGAGGTAGGGCAGAAGTTTTATAGGTACATCTATGTAGGTTTTGACTGTAAATAAATGGAGCCTGCCTCCAAATTCTCGATTATTTTCAGCCGTCTACATGTAGGTTCCTTGTAAAAATTTAGCTTGTTTATCATATCACCCTATGTTAACTCTGAGGCCTAGTTCATACGCAGAACTTCTGCAGCAGCGAATTAAATTCAGGAGCTCAAAAAAGTCTAAGTGTGAATTAAATCCGAGCAAAATACGGCGTCTGAAACCATGGAATTTAAATTCGGCATAAATGGGGCAGAGCTGCCGCATTTAAAAATTAAATTGTATTCCACGATTGTATCCTTAGCAAATAGTAATGAACATTGGCGTCATAATGCTGATAACCACAAGCTTAACATGACGATATTTCTAAATTTGAAAAAAGCATTTGACACCGTCGATCACAGAATATTGATTAATAAATTGATGAAGTACGGCATCAAAGGAAAAGGAATTTAATAGCTTAAATCGTACCTATGTGGTAGAAAACAATTTTGCATTGTAAATGGTCAAAGATCAACGATTGAAAAGTTGTTTGCGGTATTCTTCAAGGATTATGCCTAGGCTCTCTTCTCTTCATTACATACATTAACGAATTTGAGAGTTGCTTAGAATTCTCTAAGGCAAACATGTATGCTGACGATTCACATACAACCATTGCATCTAATGATATAATAGAGTTCATAAGCATGACAAAGAACGAGCTGTTAAATATCAGTGATTGGTTCAGGGTAAATACACTAAGTGCGAACCCCCAAAAAATAGAATTTATGGTTATTGGTCACCAACGCAGAAGAAATGAAATCAACGATCTCCCTCCACTCAAACTTAACGATAGCGAAATAAAACGTGGAGAGAAAGTCAAATCCTTAGGTGTCATTGTTGACGAGGACTAAAATGGAAGAATCAATTTAAATCATTGACGGCAAAGCTGGCAGGAGGTTTATCATATGTAAAAAGCTTACGAATGTTCTTCCCCAATCCAAACTATGCGATGTTTATCGTACTCTGTTTGAGAGTCACCTACGCTACGGAAGCGTAGTATGGGGAAGTCTATCGTCAACCGAACTACAAACACTGCAATGTTTACAACGTAGGGCTCTATCAATTATCGAAATTGCAAGATTTAAGGACCTGTAGCCTAAAAAATGGCTGAATGTTGAGAACCTTATTCGGTTTGATCGATCCGTCTTAATCTATAAGATTTTCAATAAGCTCTGCCCTGAAAGCCTATGGAATATGTTCCAATTTAGATCATCTTTATCTAAATACAATACTAGAAATGATAAAGACCTGCATATTCCAAAAGTAAAACTTGAATTCTCCAAGAAAGGATTTCAATATGCTGGTATTAAGGCCTGGAATGATATTCCAAATGATATAAGAGAACTGTCATCGCTAAGCCTATTTGAAAGCCAGCTAAGAAGACATTTGATGAGCAATGAAAGCTAATATATGCCCCCTCAAAAGAACGACTCCCAGTAAGATCAGCAGTTTTATTTCTTTGTTATTTTAATTTTGCTTAAGTGTATGTAATTAAATTTATATTTGTATGCTGAAAGGATATCGTTATAAATAAATTATTTTTAAAAGAATTCATCTAAACTTCGGGTTGGTTTCAGACGCCGAACTTTTGACGCAGCGAATTAAAAGGAATCTAGGACTTAATCAGATTATCACAGATTTTTAACGATTGCAGGTTTTTGCGCGCATGCGCTTCTTCAGCATTACACTAAACTTCTTGGCAGTTCGCATCCTTCTGGTCAGACACAGACAATTTATTCTTAATAATGGTAAATATGACGGTATTATTCGGACTTGGTATGGATCTCCAGATGTATTTGTTGAGCAGAAGGAACAAGGGTAGCACTAGGAGAGGCTGCAAAACTGCTATTTTGTTGATAGATTTTCGTCGCGATGTTGTAAGTAATTCTTTTGTCAGTAGTTAACGTATGCAAGACTAGGTTGAAGGTCAAGTGGCTTATGAAAGCGCTTGGAACGCCTAGAAGGGCTATAGACCCCAGTAAGAATGTGAAAAACTATTTTCCCGGAGATTTTCCATTAATAGTACCCTGCTAACAGTATCTTAGTCCCCTCATCATAAGAGTCAGCCTCTCCTTTGTGGAAAAGTTCATGGTAACACCCCTGAGAAGGAAGACTTGATTTTTCACGGGAATAAAAGTATCAGATTCTGTGCAGCAATTAGAAAATCAATCAAATTTTGGAATAATCATTATTGCCACTTCCTACTTTGCAGACAGCATGTTAAAAAAACTTAACTGTTTTACTGGTAAATATCTTTATATTTGGCTACAGTTTACCTTGCTAGTTGGCAACGTCATGTCAAAATGAACGCGGGACTAGGGACAATGAATAGAAACCATGCAGAATTTGACGTGGCAAATTATATTCGGCGTCTGAAACCATGTCTGAGCCATGTCTGAGCTAAACACGCTTTGTATCCACAGTACTACCGCGTTTAATTCTATTTAATTCACTGCGGCAGTACTACGGCGTATGTACTGGGTTTGACTTCAGAAAAGCTATCGCGGGAAACAACTATCAGATATACCATCTCACCCACTCGTCCTGTGTCTATGTGAGGAATAGAGACTCACAAAATGAGAGTTGAATTAACGTTATATTCTGTAACAGAATTACTGCATGTTATCTTATTCGAAATAAAACAGAAAGTATACAGATATTATAGATTAAACATAGGGATGCCTACGTTATTAATAAGCATTATGTCATAGCAGAAATCAGTTGCAATTTAATACATCGTTCTTAATAATTAGTTTATTATTTTCCCTTGCCTCTTTATCTCCTTCCAATACTATCTTGATGACGCCTTTAATCAGATCTCAACAATTCATCTTCGCGCTTTCCCGGGTGCTGCAATTCGATTTCACGCTTGCCGTATCTTGGCAATGCAAATTCACGCTTACCAGATCTAGGTAATTCACGCTTGTGAATCGCAGATTCCAGCATATCTTCCTCTCGTTTTCCTGATCGTGGTAGTATGGCTGCACGCGTTTCTAGCTTATGTGCTTCAGCTTTTCTCTTCCCTGACCGTGGAAGCTCCATTGCACGCTTTCCATATCTTGGCAATTTGTATTCACGCTTTCCCGACCGTGGTAAATCCATTGCAAGCTTTCCGTGTCGTAGGAGCTCGAAGCCGCGCTTACCAGATCTTGGGAGTTCCATTTCACGCTTCCCATACCTAGGCAGGTTGATCTTTCGCTTTCCAGATCTTGAAAAATCCGATGAGCGCTGCTGGGATTTAGAGCGAAGTCGAAATCTTCGCTTGTGTGGCTGCATCTTGTCACTTGCACGTTTTAATTCAATCTCAAACGTGGCGCCATCAGCGATATCTTCCGCTTCTTGGAAGATCTTGGACGCAATAAGCTCATCTTCATCTTCATCGCTGGCTAGCGCCTCGACACCGTTGAAGTTTCCAAGCAAATATTGGAGAACGTTTCGACAAGTGTCCTGATCTAGCTCTGATGTGGTGCCGCAGTACTTCTCTAATTGCTGTACAAGCTCTAGCAACATCTCGCTTGTCGATTTGTCGTCTTGCGTCGTCAGTTGTGCTTCGATATATGGACCACTGACTACGTAGCGGCCATTGGCTGTCGACAATATGTTATGGAAGTTAAGGCATATGAGCAAAACGACAGTGCTCCGCAGATTAAGAAACGCCATTTTATCGTTTTCCTGGCACCTTTGATTCTCAGAACGTCAATAGTGTAGGAATACTGTTTTACCTTTTGCTTTGCTTATGGCTGACTGGTGATTCAATTCTGAAAGATATATCTTCCCGCTTCAAGTCTGTATAAGCACTACACAGATAATTTTCCAAGCGTTCTTGCAGTTAAGTTGTTACTAGCTCTTCAGTATCTTCACCGTTAGGTACCTTGCTTGACACTCTCGTTAAAGTTCAGTGTTGCTTTATGGAAGCCAATTACAAAAACCTCTCTCTTATAGCGTCAGATTAAGTCTGGATCAGCTTTTAAAGAACAATTAGATAGTTATATAAATAATCAGTAAATGTTAATTATTCATAGATTGAAGCACAACAGCATCTGCTGAGTGATGCACTGTGAAATTAAGCCATATTTTGGAGCTCTGGACGAATTATTTAGAAATATCTCACACAAAATCCGGCGCATGTGATTGTCACGTTTTTGACTTCGCTCGACGGGTGTCCGCACACCGTGAAATAAGAATTTCCTACCACTCGCCGTTGCACCTTTTGAAACTCGGGCTTATTGTTCCTCCCTCAATTCGGCAGATTTTTAATTAATTTAAGGTAATGAATGAAATTGGTCTGCTGTTCTCCCACTCTGCTATCATGACTTATCCAACTGTTATTGAGCTGTCATGCGAGTTATAATTATCGTGAGCGCGTACCACATACGAGCCTCCTTGTCTGCTGTCTTCCTTCCATGATGGCTATTCCCATTCATTGTACTAGCTTGTTATTTGGCTTTGATCTCATTTCCTTGAACATTTGCCATTTTGGATTAACCACTTCACACAGAAATGGAGAAATGAAGGATGGGAAATTTCTTAAAATCCTAATGGGAAGCTTAAGGGCTATCACGAAAAGGAGAAGTGCATCAGCTTTGGACGTCCAATGTCAATCTACTGCAGCACGTAAACGCACCTTGGAATTGATATGCGGCATTAGTTGATTCCAGAATTAAGAAAGTTAAATTCTTTTCTCAAAGTCAATAAACTTATTAACGGCCACGAATGCCAAGCTTGCAGGTGCTAGCTCCGCAAAATATTATATCCTAATGTGGTTTTGGTTAAGGATTGTATATTATCTCTGCACTGCAATTTATACCATTGAATATAGTCCTAGAAAGATTTAGCTTAAACTAGAAATACCAGGCGTATGATATTAACCAGAGTTAAGCAAAATTGTTGACATTAAACTCAAGGTTGACAAGAATGGCGAAGCCACACTCTTCCAAAAATTGCAAAACATATGTCTTAACCTTGTAAACTTATTACATATCTAGGACTAAAACAACCGTTGCAATTTATGAGTCTACTTCTACGGCATGCAGTCGCTCGGAAAATATTTTCACTGCCACTAGAGCCTACTTCATAGAAAGTTGATAAAATTCCATACAGACTTTCTATTTATCATCTATTTTCGATAACGTAGTTTCTAGTATATCTGTGATGAATTCTGATTAAATTGCAGTAGTCTATGTGAATATATTGACAAAGATGTTAAGCTATGTCTATGCTAAAAGATAAGATCGGGAACTGCTTTATAGCATAGTCTGAATTGGAAGACTTTTAATTGGTTTCGGTTTGTTCGTGAACTTGTTTTATATCGATTTACTCAATCCAATTTACTGTGTACATATATGTAAACTAATCTAAAAAATAGAAAAGTTTTTCTTACGTAGGGAGAAAGGTCTGGAATGATATCACAAACGACATAAGAAATGTGGAATCTGCTCTCCTTTTTAAGCACAAAATGAAAACCTACCTCTTGGGCCAACAAACTTAAATCAACACAGAAGTAAGAAATCCTCTTGGTAGAACGGGTTAAAGTTTATTTAGTTTTTATCTTTGTTTTGTATGTAACTACCATTATCTAGGTTATTAAATATATATTTGAAGGAGCATATGGATTATATAAATATATGAAATTAATTAATTAAAATCTAAATCGATAACTAAATAGAATAAATGAACATAAATGAGCGTAACTATTTTCAATTTCTATGAGCAATCTAACATGAATATATGAAATAAAAGTAAATTTAATACACATTTCTACACAAACTATATTTACAGTACACCCTCTGATTTTTTAGCATGTTTGTGAGGATTTTAAGATTTTCTGCTGATTTCACATCATTTGACAGTCCATTCCTTATTTGAAGTCCCAAAGATCGGCAGCTATTAGAGACAAAGGTGACTTGATTTGATCCACAATGCTGTAAATTATTGGTTTCTCTTAATATGTAGCTAGAAAATCCTACTTTGGAAGTGCCTTGCATGAAAAAAGGGTTTAATTTGTACAGAGTTTTAAAAAATTTAATGCAGGTGAATCTTAGCCGAGAAACATGCACAGAACAACTTCCTGATTGCGAAAATGAATCACCATATGAACTATAGCTCTCCATTACCGCAAGATTTGAAAAGAGTTGAGTACTAGGATTTTTGCAAAGTACAAAAGCAAACGTATTTTCCTTCACAGTAAGGGAACTTGCGTTCAAAATAATACAAAATTCTTAATTAAATGGCTAGACGAGTTAATAGTCTAATGTTTTCCAAGCTTTCTTAAATTCACTTCAAGAAGAATCTTATCTTCAAAGCCTTGGCATATAACTCTTCATGTAGGGAAAAATTTTCATTGAAGATTTTGTGTTCCAAACTGCTAAATGCAGGGACAATATGTATAAAAGAAAGAGATATAATTGATCATTTCTCTTCAGTGCAAAAGACGTGATAGTACGCATTGCAACAATTATTATGAAAGCTATGAGCGTGCTCTTATCAGCTTGATATAGGCATGTTTTTACAGTTAATCTTAGTCTCATATTCTAGAGCTAAGGCGGTCGATTATTAAAGATTGCAATCTATGCTCGGAGATACTGGCAAACGTCATAACAACTTAGCTTAATAAATGCATGACTACTTAACTGTTCTTGGCTAAGAAAGCACACTATCAGATCTATGCATTGTACATCTATCAGTTGAATGGGAATATGAGCTGTTTAGAAACACTAAACATTGATTGCTTTTGAATTCGTTAATGCTAACAGGTGACAGTAAATCGACGAGTCGGGCCAATCAGCTTTCATGTTGGCTACGCACATGCAGTTAAGCATTCTGCATACTGCTCAAAATAGGAACACACATTGAAGTATTTCTTGGCTGGTTGAACAAACGCACTACATGGTTCTGTTCTTCAGCATTATTTATGGATTGTGGTTACTTCTTAAAGTTTTCAGACCTCTGCTTAAGAAAGGGCCAACTGGTTGACCTTTGACCTTTGGTTAAGTTGACCTTTGGTTAAATTAACCTTTGTTCGGGCTTTCTTCCCTTCTCAATGCTTACCAAGCTGGAAGTGTCTTGTTTTCTTTCTTGGCTCTGGCACAAAGTTTGCCTACAGCAGGTTCACCCAACTTCTTTAAATTCAAAAATGCATTAGCATTTCTCTTCAACTTCAAAATAAGATTGATTTTTAGGCCTAATATTTCACCACCTTGATGCTAATTTCATTATTATTTTGCAATAATTGCATTTGCCCTAAAGAGTATTTGAGTGACAGCAAGACAAAGTTGCTAAATAAGAGTAAATAAATTTGAGAAAGCTTATTATCTCTGATGTAATTTTGTTTATGAGGATTTGTCAATGGTAGCGTCTGAGGAAATTTGTCAATGGTAGAATCTCATTAAAATGACTCGTCTATGGTAGCGTTAGTTTTAAAGGTATTGTCGAGCAAAAATGAGATAAAGATGGAAATGTAAATTGAAACTCTTGACTATAATATTATTGCTATCTTTCAGGTTTTAAAATCCCTCAATTATTTCTAGAGATAATGAGGAAAAAAGGTAAATAAATTTGTTTCAATTACATGAAAGTGCTCAAAAGTATACAAGGATGCTTTTATATTCTCGAGCTCTCTCATGGTGTTGAAACAAATCTATTTAGCAACGCAACTCGCGAAATTAACACTTTCCCGGGTTTGCCTGTGACTCAACTACAAAACAATAATATCAACGAATAAACTATTTCATCAAAGGTCATAGATTATAGGGCATAGGTCATAGGATATAGGCTATAGAACACTAGAGTGAGACAGTTGCTTTATGTTATTGGCTGGATGGATTACCACTGATTCAAAAGGAAAAAAAACGTAAAATACTACACAAAGAATAGATGTGTGGATATTCAGAGTCTAAGCAATCTCTTTCAACGGATTTTATTGTTATGCTCAAGGAAGCTAAAACAGAGATCATTCACCAAGCTACATATTAGATAGATCCTCTAGCATTTCTTTCAGATTCACTTTGTCTCTCCGGAAGTGTAAGCCAAAGTCACCTCTGTCACCAATGTATAATTCAATTGGGCTATCGAATATAGACTAAGAAATGAAGCATCTTATCGAGTCTTTAAAGCAAACGCAAAATAACCAACGTCTCCGAAAATGTCAGTAAAGCACACTTGGCATCAGGGGCGGATCCATAGATAGACTTTGGGGGGAGGGCCTTAATTGTCTTCTCACGTGAAAAGTGTCTTAACAAAACAGTTTGCTATATTAAGCATTGCCATTTGGGGGGCCATGGCACCCCGGCTTCCCCTGGATCTGCCCCTGCTTGGCATACAATAGAAAACCGGACGAAAGAGCCTGTTTTTATAAGAAGCTTGAGACTGAAATTTCATTGCTTGAACCTCCTAAATAAGGACCCCAAAGAGGTTGAAATGGAGATGACTCTTAAATAATTGAATTCATGATGTTGATTTCAAAGTTCTTGAGTAGAAATTTTCACAAGCTGTCTGCGCTTTTCAAGTTGCACAACGTATGACAAGAGTACTATGCAAGAATTCTGATTTCAAAGTGTTCTCAAGAATCATCAAACGTTCATGGGCTGAAAGCAGTGTGAATGCATGCAAAGTACGTGCTGTAGTAAGAACCTTATGAAGAACTTTAAAGGCTGGAATTAAGAATACCAATCCATTAATTAAGAACCTTTTCAGGTTGCTCAGGAAAAGTTAGGTACTTTTACGCGGGTTTCTACTGTAGCTTCAGTTTCTGAGGTAAAAGATATGCAACTGTTATGTTGTTGATTATAACAACTTGTTACATTTTCTGTGTATGAGGACTCTCTGCACCTTGTCAATCATACCTCTACTATCGGATAATAATGGGCGTTCCATGGCTCTTTGACCATTGAAAATATGTACATGATTAGCAAATGATTGCAACTAGATAGCACTAAGAGCAAACAAGCAAGCAAACAAACGAAGAAACAAACGAGCAAACAAAAGTATTTAGTTGTAAGCAACAGCAGACTAACGTCTCGTAAAGTATATAAACTTGTATAAAGTTAATAATTCATATATTGCTATGAGCGCGCGTTGGATAATTTACATCAAGAATCTTACTTCTTTTTACAAAGGAATCACGTTTTATATATTTATTTTAAAATTAATATATCTCTTGAAAGTTAATAATTCATATATTGCCAGGAGCGCTCATTGGGTTATATTAAATCAAAAAACCTACTTGTTTTTACAAAAGAATCATGTTTTATATTTTTTTATTAAAATTAATTTATCTCTTGAAAGTTAATAATTCATATATTGCCAGGAAAGCTCATTCGGTTATATTAAATCAAAAACCCTACTTGTTTTACAAAGAAGCGCATTTATATTAAAATTTTCAGGTCTTAACGCTGCAATAACTCTCATCACGACGCAAATCATCACACTAATGTGATCGTAATCAGCTTGCAGTTCTTTAAAATTTAGCTACAATATCCCACTGCTACGCTTAAGCTCTAATTAAGCCGTTAGAATATCATATTTCATGAAATAAGATCGATCATGTTCGGAAGAAATTGAAACCCGATGCAATAACGAATCGTATTATTCACCCACTACCTATGAATTATGTAGGAAGCAATCTGAATTATCTTGCTTCTTTTTACCACAGAGTAGTTAGGCTCCAAATTTCCATGTTGGATTTGGCTGAGATTTTGATAATCGTAGAATTGCTCCTGTACTAAACATTTTTCATTCAAATTTGAAAAAGCTGTATTGCTTGGACGCACGTAATACGCTTTTTTATGAGAGACATGTATTTATGAAACATGAAATTGACATTAGGCAAAAATTAAGAAACAATGCAGGGTGAACTCAAATGTCAGTTTGAAAACCGACTTAGCATGAACGTTTTTGATCAAACTGGAAATAAAATGAATGCAATACCCTTGGCATACCTTGCAAAGTATGAAAGTTCTATTTCTAGTGTTGTTGATACCTAAACTCGGTTTTTATTGCTATTTGAAGTTCCAAAATCTTATGAAACAATCAAGACACATCTGAGGTTAGATTTGACGAAAAATAAAGAAACATTCAGGCTGAAGGTGGAAAGTTTACTTATTAAAAAGATGAAACGTCTAGTTCCTGTTGAATAATTGCAAATCATCTGCAATCACCACAGTCATCATTAACATGATTTGAAAAGCTTAAGTAGAGGATATTTATTAACATCTCCAAGAAGAAATATGTTTAAAATTAATGACAACAGTCTTAGTATATTTTTATGGCAAAAGAAGCAGACAGCTTAATGCTAAATGGTAGATGATGGCATTGAGCCAATCAAGCAAGGAACAGAATATGCTGCAAATCTACCAGGATTGCATTAAATGAACCTCATTTGTAGTGCATTGCTCTGAGCTGATTTCGAAGCTGGATACTGCTCACTTATAACTTCCTAGGCCCTTGAACAATTGAACAATGTCAACGTTTCTCTTTGTAACAATTTAGCACCCAATTCTTCTCACACAATAAAGCGTAAATCAACCATTAGCTATGGTAACTTGATGCATATAGAGTTTGATCTCGTGCTTGATATCACAGAGGGAATGTTTTTCAAATTTTAAAATTGTTTAGGGATGTTTGAGTACTGCACTTTACATAAAGCACCTGCAGCACTTTTCACTTTCCAGTTTCTTATTTCTGAATAGCGTTTGAATGGCGTAGCGCAGGCTTGGGCACCTTAGTTTAAACGCTGAAGACCATAAGCAATTCTTTTCAGTATATGCTTTTTGGTCAGGAGTTAAGTTGTACTTATAACTGTATTTTAGGACGTACAGTTTGCTGTGTTATATCTGGACTCTCAAAGCATGAGAATGGTTGAGGAGTGCCTATTGTCGTTGTATTGTTTACTTATTACGTCGTAGGCTCTAGGGGTTATGAGCCAAAAGAATCACGATAGTTAACAGGGATTCGTATGCTTACATATATAGACCATCAGTGTAGCGTATTGAATGAAGTATGTGAAAGCACCTAATAATTACATTAATGATAGCCTTGCGTTAATTACTGGATTTAGAAAGTAAGAGGCACTCAGATTCAATGGCAGGGACATAAGTCATATAACCGAACAGAGTAGCTAATTACTATGGAAGGGAAAGATGTGTATATCTGTGTTGTCTACTCTGGGCTTTATAACAACAGCTTACCAGCCGTTCGAATTATCCATTTTACATTTAGACGTGCTTTTTAGCCATACTGTGTTAAAAGCTCCTTCACAAGGGCCCCATCGTACTTAATTCCCAAGGGCCCTGAGTGTCTCCGCTAAGCCACTGGTTTCTACCTGGGATGGCGCTACCTGGGAGCTTGGAGACTGCAGCCCCAGTGGTGATTTCTAACAATTTTAACAAGGGAGCTCTTCGCATAACCACGCCCGTATATCCAAAGATGGAAACATGATAATTTAGTTTAACACTGATATAGTATAACAATAAGAAATGCCTCAATAACCATATAGCAGTGCATAGTTGATCATAGCACCTTGGAAGCAAGGCCAGTAAACTCTGAAAAGCCAAGCCAATGCAAGAGTTTTAGGGGGGCTGAGCCCCCAAAATGAGCAAAAATTTCAACAAAGGGGGCTCCGCCCCCCTGAGCCCCCTAGAAATCACTCCTGTGCAGCCCCTCAAAATTTTACCGAGCTCCTCGTCGGCACCTTAATTTCTATGCACTGTCTGCACTTTCAAAATACCCATGACATTATTTTTAGTTTTTCTCAGCCAAAACTATAGTGTGAATCTTTATTCAGAGAGTTGAGTTTTTCCAGAAAAACACACCAGATATAGCTTTCACAAACTTTATCTTTATCCTTAAACAATTCCTATACAAGGTCTTTTTCAAGCACCAAGTACGCAACGGCAAACTAAGACTCAAGACTAACTAACTAAGAACTAAGGGGTAGCTTATATCTAGAAAATGACTAATAACTATCAACGTAAAACTATGAGGACTTCAAACAAGTTAATCTGAAAATCACTATGCTTTTCCTGGGTGTGAAGTGTGAGAAGTGAATCATAATGGGTATAGAAGAAATGCGGCAACTAAACATAGTGGACTTCTATGACTAAAATGTGACTAACCTGGGAAAAGTGATTATGAATGAAAAGAAGGAAAAATCAGAACGAGGCTGTGGCGTACGAAGCAATAGAAATTATACCCGTATTACAATAGGTTCTGTCCGTCCAAATTCTTGGCGCCGCTCACTGTCAGCAGTTTGGCAACACTATCCCCCCACTGCAATTTTTTCTTTCGCTACCACTGGTTTCTACACTACTCTTTGCTGAGATGTAGCTGACAGTAGATTAGGGCTGAGGATCAAATATTTTCTAATGCTGCTTTCGAGTTGATCGTGCTGGTAGAAAGATTTGAAAAAGAATTTTTGATTAGATACTACTGTCTGAGAGTTGCCAGCGAAATACCATGTTTACCCATGAAACGGTTTAATGATTTCTATCCAGCCCGAATATTTCTCTGTAGTTTGGCATGTGGATGGTGTTTTCAGTAAGAAATGGAGCATTATGTCGCTGGGGAGGCGCCAGGGGAGGGCCAGGCGCTATAGCCCCATCGGAAGGTGGAACACTATTTTGTCGGAGTTTTTTGGCATTTATAGTACGCTGAAAACCGCATTTTAGTCCCCTCGTCGGAAAAGTGAGCCCCGTTGGAGAATTTCTGGCGCCACCCCTGCTACGTAGAATAAGATTTTAGAAAATAAACTTGGAACTATTAACATATAGCGTATAATGTATGCTTCTGTCAGTTCTTTAAGACTATACAGAAGTAGATTGGCAATTGGTTTTCATTGCAGAATACAAGACATTGAAAACATTTGAGATTGTTTATGGTTGTATGTGAAAGTGAAGATTCCAAAAGCATTGATAAGTGTATTGGGTTCCCTAGCCTGGTTTTTTAAGTTGTAATGTTCGCCACTGTGGACTTGAAATCACAAACTTAATTTTCCCATCTTGCGCGTCAAGAAAATTTTTAATTGTTATTCACAAACCCACCACATATTCGATATTATTCACATTTGTCATAGTTATCTACCACAAGTAAGTTAATTAATATTCATTTTATGGATCCCTTCCACCACAACTCTTCTCGTTAAGCGAGGAATTCGCTTCATTATGCCTATTACGAATTGATATCTTGGCAACGCGGACAACTAGCTTTACGTCTTGTAATTCTCCTAGCCTACACACAATTAGAAGATAATAAATTGGGAATCAAGAAGTTCATTAGAAAGAGCAGAAAGCTGACCTATTTTTACCAGCAATCTCAATCATTAGCTTTAAACATCTCCTTTAGAAGGCTATGATCTTTTTCACATGATTGAAACCTCTAACCATCAGGCATTATTATCAGATACATAAAGTACAAAAGCTTTCAGTTGATAGAAGATCAGCTAATACATTTCGTCGAACATATTTTCGGGTGAATTTTGCAAATTTCATACAGCTAAATTTTCGAACAAATTTCGGAAAGGGTGTTCACTCATGCATTGAATTTCAAATATTCTGTCGTGTGAATGCCCATGCGCATCGAGAAAAGGCAATATCCTAGGGCTCTTTGAAAAGTATGACCGAAGAACATAGTTACCAAGTCTCTGGCATTCTGCTGGATAATCCAGCATTTCAAGTTTGTCTCCAGCCGAGCTCCAATAACTGCAAAGTCTGGAAAAATCTCCAGTATCATGTACAGAGCTGAACAATGAAACATATAGTGAAGGTTTCAGGTTTCCTCCAGAGCCTCGACCGATTAAAAACCCCCAAATAGCTTTCTGTTTTCGTCCTTAACCTGCATTTTACAGTGTAACGTTTTCTGATATGCCAAAGACAGCTCCTTCCTAGCAACTCAGTGCCGCTGCGTAGCACTCCTATCTTCTCCATCATTTTATCTTACGAAATTTGTCAACTACACGTCTTTTTTATATGAAAAAAGTTTATAAGAAAATGAGGCTCAAATGGTCAAAATCTTAAGAAAATCTTAAGAAAATCACGAAGCTCATTTTCCAAAATTTAGTGAAATATCGGATATTTCATCGTTATTGCATTCAAAATGTTAAAGATGGGACTCAAATTCAAGTATACAATAGTAATAACGAAAGTGCAAGCCGTTTTAGCCAGTTTATTTTAGTAAAAGTTAAGAAAACTTTAAGAGAATCTCAGGATCAATTTTGGGAAGAGTTAAGAAAATTGAGGCTCAGGCAAAATTACGGTTTTCTTATAACAACAAACGTGTATGAAGGAAACAAAGCAAGCTACAGAGTAATATGTTTGTTTCTAAGGAATTAAATGTTCATCTCTCCTATTGTGTATTATGAAACTCTTATTACTGAAGCTATGATTTTGAAACTTGCAGTAAGGAAATGAGGAGCCTTGATCAGGTTATGCCACAAACAGTTGATATGTCCTTCTTCAGATATTGAGGTTTACTTTTTTTGTCAAATGCGGAGGAGAAGATTATGATGAAGTTGATTATGAATTATATCGGTCTTTACATTTTCCAAATGAGCGAGGTAGCATAGTGCTTAGAACGCATGCCTTCCATGCAGAAGGACTACAGTTCGAGCCCGACTCGTTGCCCTGCCTGAACGCTCGCTCCCTGTTCACCCAGTAGCAAATGGGTACCCATTGGGAACACTGGGGAGATAAAGGCGGCGAGGAAAGCAACTGGCCACCCTACCTCAGATGCCAATGGCTCAGGATAAGTGTCCTCTCTAACAGGCACTCCCCTACGTACAAAAGTATATGGGGGCTATTTTTACTTACATATTCCAAAAGGTAGTCTGAAACAACGCTGACTACTGTCAGCGACAAAGCAAGAATTCTTTACAGTTTCATGGTGATTTCATTTTCCTGGAATGACCTTATCGCTAGTTTGGAAGAAAAAGTGTCTTGGAAAACTCTTCTTACCCACCTTAGGAGGTCCCTTGAGCCTTCTATGTACGGGTTGAGGTCCACCCAATATTTTTGGGTGAAAATTCACATTGTGATCCGACACTTTTGAGTAGCTTTCCAGTGATGGCACGCGATAGTAGTCTGGTGCACTCAAGAACGCCATTTTGAATGGATCTCACCAAGTAATTTATTGGATAATTTTGGATGTGTGCAAGTTTTTGTGATACTTCTGGGTGAGTTTTGGAACTCGCAGATGGACCCCCGTATAAAAAATGTTCGAGTAACCCCCTTGGGTTACCTACTCATGGCATCTCTGATTCATTAAATTCAAAAGTTATTTTATTTCTGTAGAATTACCACTTTTCATGGCTCATGCGCAGTATATGCAGAAGTTTTGGTATGACAAGCCTTCGGATTATGCGAGTTTCCGAGAAAATAAGTTGTCCGACAGTGTGTCTTGAGGAAAAGTTTTGCGCCACACATTTTTTTGAACAAGAAACATGTCTATGAGAAAGATGAGGCTGAAATTTTGTAAAGATTAAGAAGCATTGGCAGGCTGCATTGTAAATAACAGCTTGCAAAAAGTCTTTTAATAGTTAATTTTGATCGAACTGGCAAGAAAATAGAATGAACATACAATAAATGCTTCACAAACCTGACCACATTTTTCTTGCATCACAATTGCTTAGTCTGGGTTGTTATTTTCATTGGAAGTCTTTAAATTTAAGAAACGTTTAAGAAGCATTTAAGGCTGGTTGCTACGAAATGTTACAGTTACATCCAGGTTGAAGCCAGAAAATTTGTTCCTTACAAAAAAGATATTTCTTTTGCCTTGCATGAAAATGAGGTTAGTTGGCGCCAAATGTCAACAAGTGGCCTAAGTCTGCAACTTTGAACCGACAATAAGGACGTTTTCTGAGTAACTCGCTAGAATATCTTTAAAATTGTATTAGAATGGAGCTTGATGCAACACAAGCACTAGATATAGACTATGGAAGTGAAGAGGACGATCATAATGCAGATGTAGATAGAAAGCAGGTGCCAGTAACTACGTCAGTCATTATAATATCGTGTGTTGTGTATGTGTGGGTGTGTTAAAGTGTGTGTGAATTAATTTCTTACGAGGGCTAGAATCTTTTCATTGTTTACTAGCTATTTAGCTCCTATATATCAAGAAGAATTGTCTAATCAGCAAAAATTGTGCTCGAAAATGGTCATATGGAGTTGAATATATGCAACGCGATAGAGTTCAATAAACATTTACAGAGAAAAATGTAGTGCACTAGGTGAGCGAAAATATTGCACCACCTGCCTTAAAATTTCACCCAAGGCCAAGAACATCGCTCCAAATGGACTTCTCAACACACTCTGTAAAAGTATTATATCAGAAGCTATTTTAGAAGCAAAAACCACTAGCTTGCCGGTGAAATAGTAGAGCTAGTGTTAGCTTGGCTAACATTGTTCATCAATAGCAGGCACCCTACTTTAAAGATGCTATAGCCTCTGAAGAGCACAAGCTTGTGTCTAAAACGGCGGTACAATACTGTGAGCCTTGCATCATGCTTAGAAACAAACCAGAAACCTTGTCTTCTTCTGCCCGGGGCTCAACAATTTCATCTCTTAGTTGTTTTGGAAGTGGAATGGGCCTATGGGGAATGGTAAATTGGCTTTTTGTGACTAGGCCATAAATGTGGAAAAGTGTGTTTTTCATTTACAAGCCCTATTTTTTGCCAGTGTTGAGGGAATTCCTGGAAAGCCCTTCATCCACTAGCAGGATATTTAGTCCCCACAATCAGGTGCTAACACACAAAAAGCTCAAACTTTGAAATGTTTCTGTTCTGCCATGGCCACCAGGAAGCCCCAGCTTCAATATAGTTTGAAATATAGCCATAATTTTCAAAGACAAGCTCTTTCTGTTCTGTTATATCCTGAATGGTCTTCAAATTGCCTAAGAAGAGATTGAAGGCTGAATATTTGCTAAGTGCAAACAGATACTGAGGGATTTCATAAACAGAGCATATGACTCCTGTCCAGGAATAATTTTGGCTGTAAGATCATTACATGGCTATCCAAAAATATTAAATTTGCTTTTAGTTAGTTGTAGCTGTAAGTAGAATTGTAAGTTATATTAGTGGGCTATTCTTCATAGCTAATGACGGAAGGGTTTTTTTAATGTTTAATGCAGATGGTTGGTCAAAGAAATCTTATGCAATTTTCATGAATGTGGTGCCCTGTCCGCCATTTTGAAAATCACCAGGAGGTGCAATATTTTTACACACCTAATGTATATTCAAGTCTTCATTTATGCTTTATTTCATCATAAAACAGAGAAGAAATGGAACAGAATAGTAAATATTATATTGATAATGCAACAGCTAATCTAAAAGCAGTGTTATGAATTGAATGCGCAAAAATTCTAAGGTTTACTGAAGCTTGAGCCTAGCATTGTTATTAAATTCTCCATAAATTTTAGCTATTCTTAACCTTAATATTCTCATACACTTTCTCTTATAGGGAAGAGTGAATTTCATGAAGCTTAAGTATTCAATATTTGTTGACTGTGTGTTTAGTAAAAGCTGGTGCTACCTCCATGAGGGAAACCTAACCTCCTATTTTGTTTTCATTTATTTTTCTAGGTAAGGGGGAGGGTAGTTCTTGAACACAAGTGCTAGTCTTCTATGGGTCTTCCCTAAAAATATGGTCATACTGAATTAGCTAAGAAAGATGAGCTAGAATATTAAGATCCAGTTGACAATCTAAAATCCTTTCTGGCAAATGCTGTTAGAGTTTAACAGAAAGAGAAAAAACCAGGTAAAGAGGTCACTTGAGGATGACTATGAAAAAACAATTTACATTCATTAATTGTTTTCATTCTTGTTTTGTAGTTATAATAGATTGATTTTCTCATAGGTTGCAAATCTAAAAGTTAAGTGTTACAAAGATATCAAAGAAAAAGTGTACCCTGTTTTTGAAGGTATTGCTAGATATTTGCTATTAAATACTCTAAGTGTCTAATTGCCCAGGGGGGGTTGGAAACATTAGAAGAAGTTAATAAGCAGGCGGTTGGAATATATGAGGGGGGGGGAGTAGAAAGATTGCTTTGTAATCTATGATAATGCTGCTATGAAGTGCTCTATGTTCATAAATTGGGCGTCTAGTAGTGAGAATATAAGCAGTACAAAAACATTGCTAGCAGATAAGAAGATTTGCTCAAATCATCTATTTGGAACATGGTTTTGAAAAATTTTTGTGCAGAAACTGATAAGTGAGGGGGTCCTAATAAATTAATTAGCAGAGGGGATGGCAATTAGGCACCTTAAGAGTTTAGTGGTAGAAATGATTTATTTTTGGTGTATAATGTTATGATGTACATTAGATGTATTTATCATATAGGTTTATATCTACTCATCTACTCTTACCAAGGGGTGATTCCTAGGGGGTTGGAGCCCCCTTGTTAAGCTTTCTGCTCATTTTGGGGCTCAGCCCCCCTGGAATTCTTGTATTAGCTTAGCTTTTCAGAGTTTTTTGGCTTTGCCTCCAAGGTGTTATGATCAATTTTGCACTGCTATATGGTTATTGTCGCATCTCTTATTGTTGATTATACTATATCAGTACTAAACTAAATTATCATGTTTCCATCTTTGAAAATATGGGCATGGTTGTAGCTGGGCCACATTCAAACTCTGGGTGTGGTTGTGCCTAGAGCCCCTTTGTTAAAATATTTAGAAATCACCACTGCTCTTACCTTACATTTAATTAGGTTTGCTTTTTATGCATGTTATGGGTAGTTTCCAGCTACAGGAAAGTTTGAAAGGTGCTCTGCAAATACCTTCTGGACTCAATGACTATTTTGCATAAACATTTTTTGTAGGAAACAAACTTTTTGGCTTCAGCCTGGATGTTTCCTAATATGTTGTCAAATCAAGCCTTCAATGCTTCTTAAATGTTTCTTGGATTCTTAAAACTTCCAAAGCAATAACAACCCAGATTTGGCAACTGCAGGGCAAGAAAAAGTATTTTTAGGTTTTATGAGGCCTGTAATGGATGTTGTTTCTATTTTCTTACCAGTTTGATGAAAACTTTTCTTCTAAAAACAGTTTCTTCAAGTTATTATTTGAAACTCAGCCTGCCTGTATCTATTAAATGTTTCTTAATTTTGGCCTAATTTCAACCTTGTGTTTCTTATAGACATGTTTCTTATATGAAAAAATGTGTAATATTTTTGACATCTTATCAAATAGAGCACTGCTTAGAGCAGCCGTTTCCTAACAGTAATGCACTCAACTCAGACCAATGTGGTCCTGGGTTTGAGGCCCACCACAGGCCATTGGTGACGTCAGGAAGGGCATGCGGTCCTAAATGCTCGTGCCAGAACTAAAGTCCTCTTAGAGGCACCCTCCAAGCCCCAAGGAATTGGGGGGAAATGGAGGTAAAATTGAGAATTGAGAATCAAATAGAGCACCTGCTCAATACTTAGAGATAAGCCGTAAGTGGTTTATTTACTCCTGTTCAACTAGGATTTAAGATTACACCTTGGATTTTGACTATGCCTGGTAGTAATCTTAGTGTTTATCACCATATCATTAAAATTTTAGTGTGTAGCATTTTCTGAAACTTTACATTTTATTTTAAATTTATCTTAAAGTTAGCATTTTTGTATCCATTTTTATTTTTAGTGTTGTTTTATGTTATAAATTTATGCTTTAATTTTCTTATTTGTTGATTTGAATTAATCACTACCATTTTGTACTGTGGAGTGTTTGCTAGAGAATTGCTGATTATCTGATTCTAGCCATGATTGGTCCTTGATAATCTGATCCTAGCCATGATTAGCCCTTGAAAATTCCTTCACAGAATAAATGAAGTTAGTGCAGAAATAAAAATTATCAAACTAAAATGGTACTTTTGGGGGCTTAATACAAAGGAAAGGATGTTTGATAATTTTCAGGCTATTTCGCACCTCCTGAATCAAATTAAGACCTGCATTTATCAATTTTAGTAAGTTGAAGTTTCACAGGCCTATGTGACCATGTAGTTTTTGTTCTGTATTTTTGAGAAGACACCTGTCATTGCATTAGTAGCATTCCTATCCTCCCATTCATATCTCTTCTTTTCACAATCATTCATTTTAATGTTTACTGCCCATAGCTACTCATCCCATGACTTCGTACTTCCCTAATTCATATCTTCAAGGGTTATGTGCTTAATGACCAGTCTGCTCATTCGTGGGGCCTGCAAATACAGACATCAAGTGTCAAGTGTGCAGTGTTAAGTGTTAGTAGTGTATTGTCAAGTATTAAAATGTTTAAATTGTCAGTATTGGTTATAGAGGGACTCACTGACTAATAAGTCCTTTCCTGCTGTGACCGGCACATAGTTCATTAAAACATGTGTCTATTTGTTTTTTTCTAGAAGACCCTAAATCTAGCTATTTGTACAGTTTGCATTAAGTACTGGTGGCTGTCATTTAAGAGCTTAATAGTTTTCACTATTAAATATGAAAAATAATCTTTATTTTGTGGACAAACAATGGTATATAGACAAATCAACTAAATGAGAAATAGTTTGTTACTGCTGATGGCATATTAGTTGTTGACTAAACAAGCTTAAACCACTTTCCATTCAAAATTTTGATGGCTGTTATATCAGCTGGTGTTTCTCTGTTTCATTAATGTTCTACTATCATTCTGAGGATCTACATTGATGAATTGTGCTTGCCTTATTTGATTGGAAGACATGAAACAGTCCATTAATTCTCTAATTTTGCAGGCCAAAACATAATTGGTAGACATGAAAAAGCTGAAATTTCTATTCCAGCCAAGGTTGGTATCTTCATTTGTGTTCAGCATCAAGAAGCTACTGTAAACAATTGTTGGCTTTCTTAGATGTATTCTTGGTCTTTCTTCTACCATTTAGCTGTGCTGTCCATAAGCATTGTACATCATTGCCACAGAATGTCAAAGACCTGAAAAAATGCCCATTTTGAAGATAGTTTATGAAAACCTGGATAAGTCAGAGGAAAATATTGAAAAAACGTATACATCAGGGAAAATGGGTTTGGCCACAAGAGGTGTTGCTCTTGATGTGTGAAGCCCACTATAGTCCTCCCAGCTGTCATTGCCCCTTTGGTCTAGGAAAAGTCAAGGAATTTTGCTTTTCATTTTCTGTGGCAACCATGAATATAGGTTTTGCATTTTATCTAGGTGTATACCCTTAGCAAAGCTTTTTTGGTTGGTGCAATCATTATTTATATCCTTAGTCAATACATTAGTCTACCCAATTCAATAGCTTATTCATTCATTCACTCATTCATTCATTCATTTATTTATTCATTCATTCATTCACTTATCCATTAATTCATTTGTTCATTCATTCATCCATTCATTTCTTCATTCATTCATCTAGTCATTAAGAGATTGATTTATTGATTAGTCAGCTTGTTCCTTCATTCATTCAATCAATCAATCATTCATTAATTAATTCATTTTTTTCACCCATTCATTCATTCATTCATTCATTCATTTTTACTCATTATCTTTTCAAAATTTCTTCAATTTATCAAATCAGCCATTGCTTGTTGACTTTTCATTCTACAAATTAGTCACCTGTGTCTACAGAAGGACAAAATTCTGAACGGTTTCGAAGGATTAAGAAGACATGATGACTATTCTCTCCCCCTTTGCCACTCTACTGTTGATTACTCTATGGCCAAGAGGCAAGATGGAAAAGTGTTGAAGTAGATTTGAAATACGAAGTAAAGTTAAACAATTTTAACTGTAAAAGTTTTTTTGGTCCAGTACTGAAACTTTCTTAACTTTTTCACGATTCCATTATCAAAACCTTCTCAACACGTTCTTAGCAATAAAGTTTTGAGTTCCTATTCTGTTCACATACCCATGTGAGGAAAGCGAAAAAATCCATGCACACTTGAAATAATGATAAATCGTGGTAAATATCAAAAGTTATATTGTTAGAGGAAGCCCAATATAGCATTATTACCATTTTATACAAAGATAAATCGCATTTTAAACGCTTATACACTTGTAAACTTTGTTAGGTCTCAGAAACCCGTTACTGAACTTTTTTTAATCTTTTTGAGCAGTTAAGTACTACTTTGTTATAAACCATTTTCTTATTAATAAGAAAGTGCATCAGCTTGACGTAATCACTGTCATATACCATGAGCTACACTTCAAAGATGTGTAGGCCGTACAATGATTTGTTTACGTGATTTGGATATGACGTGTGCGTAGTTATGTAAACAGTCTTACCAGCTGATATGTTAGTCTTTTTAGTAAGCGTCGTAGGAGTATAATTACATTCGTTTTATGGCGCCTCCCTTCGACAGATAAACAATTTCATATGATTTTAGATAATTGATAATTGAGCATATGGCCACTTTGTGCAATTCATGTATAGCAATTGTTAATTCATGAAAACCCTATAGATCCCTTTTGAGTACACTCCAAACGCTAAGAGCGTCAGATTGTCTTTATTCATTAACATTCTTAAAGTATAATAGTAGGAAGTTAGGTACTGGATGAAGCACACTACACCGTATTTCTCCGCCTATAAGCCCAGGGGCCTATCTGAGTTCATAAAGCTTTTTTGGTGATCCTATCTGCGGGGAGGGGTTTATCCACGGTGGGGGGGGGGGCTAATACGATGTGTAATAAGAAAATTGTCAATTCACTACCTAGGATCGCTACCTCCACTGCCAATACTCTCACTGCCATTGCTTTCAGTCTCAAAAGTCCAGGTGGAGGCATTAAGATACCTTGTACCTACATATTCTATATATTACTCGTGTGTCTTCTCTTTGTTTCCGTCTTAGAAGTTCTCCTATAGGGCTTGTCTGCGGAGGGAGGCTTGTACGCGGATTAAAGCATGTGTTAGGGAAATGATAGGCTTATCTACAGGCAGGGCTTATACACTGGGGGCTTGTAGGCTGAGAAATACGGTATATTGGAGATTATATTAAAGTTATCCGAAAGGATGTAAAATATGTTATTGCTCTAAATCAGGAGTTGCATTGTTGTGAAACAGATTTCTTTTTTTGCCTCGTAAGCTGGTGTTATCTGGATTCGTACGGGTTTTGGAAAGTTTTGGAATGTTCTGGAAATTGATGATGCCATTTTCCAGGACCTGGAAAGTGTTGGAAAAGAGAAGTTTTTCAAAATGGCTATTGAAGAGTTTTCGACTTTCGTTTGGGAAAATTCTGAACTATCCTAAATGGATATAACTTTTTCACTATTTATAATAGTATACATAATCTACCAAAAATCATAAAATATATCACTGCATTTTCTATTTTTTAAAATGGGGGCTCTCTTCTTGCACATAACTTTATAAGAAACTTTGAAGTAGTTATACAAGAAAATGATAATAGAGAGTTTACGCAACACGACGCGTCTGCTCATGACGAGCCAAAGGAGTCTAGAAACTAGTGCGATATTCAGATTCGCGCCAATGCTTGCGAAAGGATGGCGTGACCGCGCTCGTTTCTAGACTTCTTTGGCTCGTCGTCAGCAGGCGCGTCGTGTTGGGTAAACTCTCTAGTGTCGTCCAGTAAGCAACGTATTATTAATACCCTATATCTTGTGCACACCGGAGTGATGGCCCAGTGGTAGAGCGTCTGCCTCACAACCGGTAGATCGTGGGTTCGAGCCCCGGCCGAGTCATACCAAAGACTTTAAAAATGGTACTCACTGCCTTCTCGTCTGACGCTCGACACATGAGAATGGGGTAGGAAAGTTAAACTCGCGGAGCTACCAATGGACCGGCCCCCCGCTGTAGCTCTCACTACATTCGCAGACGCGTGGCCTAGAGCTATAGAAACGGAAAAAGGCACCGCCCTATGTGCCTTTGGGCGCGGGAAAGGACTTTTTGACATATATATTGCTCAATACATGCATAGTATATATATA